>PVIH01023567.1:0-24582 GCA_004025045.1 Sigmodon hispidus | reverse complement strand
TGCTTTTCTTTTCCCACAGCCAGCCAGGCCCCTCCTGCCGCTTGAGTCACATTGTAGTCTCCAGGGAGGAGATGAACAGCCTTTCTGCCTGAGGCACAGAACAAAGCCAGACCTAAGTGTTTTGTTGTTTGTCTTTATCCACAGGCTGAAAATTCCCAGACAGCATAAGGAGGCTGGGGAAGAAAAGAGCAGAGATCACAACTGCCCTGTCAGCCACCAGCTCTACAGTATCAGCCAGTCATCTAATCAGCTTTTGCTTTGTCTAGTGAGAGGGCAGAAGAGTGGGCTCTTTTTGCCTCCCAGGGCTGTGTGCAGCCATTTGAGGTAAACATTGGGCGTTGTGAGTGACGTAATCTCCCTCCCTCTACTGTGAGGTTAATTGGTGTTTTGATTAGTAATCAGCTGGTACACTACTTTTCTCTTTTATCTCTTTTTTCTCTCTCTCTCTCTTCCTGGTTAAGTTTTTCAGGCAAGTAAGTCTTTCTCTTTTAGAGTTTTGACAAAACATATGCGGTTACCATCACAACAGCACCCTTTGTCTGTATTCTAACCCACTAACAGTACTTGTTCCAGAAGACCCATAAATGGAATCATGGAGCTATTTCTGTCTGGCCCTCCACTTAGCATAACTCAGGGAGATTTACCAAGGTTATCAGGCACATTCAGAAATTCCTTCCTTTTGGTTGCTAAGTAGTATTTCATTCTGTGGATGTATCATGATTCTTCAAGTTAGATTGCTGCTCTGATCAAAATTCCATTAATATTTATATACAGATTTTAAGTAAGATGTTACTGTTTTGTGGAGGGGTGTGGGAGCATGGAGAAGAAAGCAAACATCTAGGTGTGGAATTGCTGGGTAAACACATAGTGAGACTGGGTTCTTGTCTTTGAGAAGGTCATAAGAAGGTGGGGATGGGAGCAGATGATCAATAGCCCGTCCATGATGACAGTGTTTTCTGTAGACACTAAGGTGCCCTGGAGGAGCTCCTGTTCCACAGTGCATTGGAGAGCTTCCAAGCAGGTCAGGGATAGAGGCCCAAGAGAGAACTAGCATGCTATGGGTGGGCTGGGGTGGATCTGGCATTGTCCAAGGATGATAGGAGGAGGTCACAGTAGGGAGTAGCATGTTTTTGGGACCAGTTGTTAGTACCTTCCAACTCCAGCAATCATTCTCTTGCCTTCCTTGGCACTATGATGCTTGGTTAGGTGTTAAGGCCTTGCTGATGGAGTTTCTGCCACGTGAATGCTGCATATGGAAGAAGGAGTGTTAGGATTCTGTCCCACTTCCTGGAGCCCTGGCCAATAGCAGTAACTTGGCCTGCCCAGTGCCATGATGGCAAGCCATTTGTAAGAAGGCTTCCCACTTTTGACCCTTTTCTTGCTCTCCCTGCCTTGTCAGAGGTCCAGCGCACCCCTGACATTTCTCTCTCTCTCTCTCTCTCTCTCTGTTCCTATCTCTCTCCTTCCCTTCATTATAATAAAGTTCCTCCATATGAGAGCCCAGTTTGAGTGTCTCTTTCCATGGCCGACACCCACACTGATCTCTGCCCACCATCACTGCCCAGCTGCATGGGTCCCCATCTGCCAGTTATAGGTGTTCTCCATATCATAACATTGGTGCTGTAAAAATCTGTTATAATTAAAACTAATAGTCCCCCAAATTGATAATTAAAAATATATCTAAATGGGGTAAATTTTAAAAAGCTATTTGGCATGATTCCATTTTTGATTGCCACCATTTTAGTTAGCCACATGGCTGGCCAGCATTTTGCTAGAGTTAGAGAAAGTAGACATCATGTGATTTCACCAGTTGTCTGGCAGCCATCTTTGCTAGGGATAGAAAAGATGGATGCCTGATTTTACCACCAGCTTGATTAAAGATGAAATGGACCTGCTAAAGAGGCAACAACAAGTCTCCAAGAGATTTTGGATTGAGGTAGATTTTTGTATAATAATTCATGCCATGTCCTCAAAAAAAGGGGTTTATAAAAGATAGAATTTAAAAATAATGCTTGTTTTATAAGATGCTAAATAAAGCTACACTTCAATGCATCTATATACAAGAATGTACCTTCCTCTGAGAGCTAACCTTTGTAACTTAAGAGTCATCCAGGTGATAATGGTTTTAAAGACATGAAGGAATCATAGGGAAGAGGTGAGGTTTGCAATTGTATAAAATGCCAGTACCAGGTGACAGTCACCAACAGCACCAGCCACAGTGAGATGGAGCAGCTGAGATCTAGAAGGTAAGCTAAGTATATGCCGCGGAGGGTGGGGCCAAAAAAGTGAGCCAAGCCTCCAAAAAAAGAAAAATGTAAATGAATCCCAGAATCCCAGATATTGAACTTTAGATTGTTTACACTATTGGAGCTTGTTTTTGCCTTATATAGATTGTGGTTATGCCATGTTTTTTCCTCTTGAAGTATAGGAAGGTACTTTAATTTTGATATTGAGGAAAGATGTTTGAATGACTTTAAATCTTTTTAAAAACAGTTTTAAAAATATCTAAATATATAAGTCTATGGGCCATTTTAAGTTTATAAAATGTTTTATATTGTTAATATTTGGAATTAAAAGAATTAAATTTGGAATTAAATTAGGGTCACAGCCATAAGCACCAAATATGAACCAGAAATTAGGTTCTTTTAAAAAAATATTTATTTTTATTTTATGTGAATTGGTGTTTTGCCTGCATGTATAACTGTGTAATGATGTCAGATCTTAGAATTACAGACAGTTGTTAGCTGCCATGTGGTTGCTGGGAATCGAACTCAGGTCCTCTGGAAGAGCAGTTGGTGCTCTTAACCACTGAGCCATATCTCCAGCCCCAAAATTAGGTTCTTTGGTTCTTTAACTTTATCTCTTTCACAAAAAACTTTCAATATATTACTCAATCTTATAGTCTTACCTTTCACGATATATACATAAACCTAACAAACAACCTACTTCCTGAGAAGCACAGGCAAGTTTGGGAGCAAATTAGAATACATGGAGAAGAAACTCATCAAACTAAGGCATCTTCAATCCCATGTTGAGATTATAACACCCCAGGTGGTGCTCTAGCATGAGAACAGTTCACAGCTCTCCTCCTAGGAGGTCCCCAAAATCCATCTCAGTTCCTAGAACACCCCAAAAAGACCCTCTTTCAATATACTAATCTAGACCCTGGAAACTCAGAGGGCAGACAACTCTTGAGACACATTTCTTTTCCCAGAACTTCCCTGGCATTCGGGCCAAGCTTAAGCATCTAGAGAGAGAGCCCTGACCCCACAAGTGGAAGTCTTGGTGCTTGCCTTCAAAGAGTACCATGGGAGAAATGAGAAAGCCCATAAACAAGAATAGCAAATGCTGACTGAGGCCATCTGACCAGCCTCAGTGAGAACCTGGGCTGCCTTGACCCCTAGGGCTCAATAACAACCAGATACCTATTTCAAATATGGTCAAGAGGGTCACTGGGCCAGGGCTTGCCCTAATCCCTGTGGACCACCTGGGCCACATCCTTAATGCCATCAAGAGGAACACTGATCAGTTGACTGCTCCCACATACCTGATATAATGGGGACATCACCTACCAGCCCATCTTTTAGACCTGGTCATGGACCACTGAGTGTGCCCAGGCTTCTTTGACCTGACCACTGTCATTTCCCACAGAGAGCCCCAGGTAGTCATCATGGTATCTGGATTATCCATCTCCTTCTCCTCGGACACCGGAGCCTCCTGAGTGAGTTTTGGGGACCTACCTCTCTTTCTCATCTCCCTGTTGTCAGGGTAGGGGGTCAGCCTTACCTACCTCATTAGACCCCACCAGGTAATCACATTTTTAGGGGTATCCCACTCACACACTTATTTTAGTTGTGCCAGCTTGCCCTGTGCCCTAATGGGAAGAGATGCTTTTAGCCAAGGTGGGAGTTTCTATTTGTTCTGCTCACCCTTCATCTGACCCCAGACTCACCAGCAGCTCCTCTCCTCCTACCCACCCACCCTACCTGTTCCAACATGTCATTTCCTCTGCCAGTCTCTCAGATGGACCTCCAAGTCTGGGACACCCAAAACCCTTCCGTTGCTAGACACCATTCTCCTAGTGTCCTCCAAAAACAGAACCCTACCAGGTACATTACTCAAGCTTAATACCCACCCTCACTCCAGAGCCTTTGGAGACTTAAATCTATCATCTCTGACCTTAGAAAAGCTAGGCCCCACCTCTTCTCCTTTTAACACTCCATATACTTTTCTTCTTGACCCCCTGCCATGTTCTCTCATGTCTACTGATCATACCCTGCCTCATCAAATTCTTCTCTATGTGTCTCCAATGACATATTTAAAATTTCTAATTAACTTACCAGTCACTATTAGCCACAGAGCCAGAGGTGCAAAGACTATTAAATGTGCCTGGGTGGTAAGGAACTTTAACACCCCAGAGATAGCCACACCCCAGACTCAAAAGGGAAACTCCGAGAACAGATTTTAATACCACAGTTTATTATTGACTGCCCTCAGTAGTCAACCATCTGTGTCTGCTGAATGTTAAGGTGATACCATGGTGATGGAAAAGAAAAGGTGATTTAAGGTTTGTTTATGAGAAGATAGGACTTCCTCTGTTCATTTACTTATCCTTCTCAGATCTGATGGTTGTGAAGACCAGGGTACTGTTAGATTTGCCCGTTAACAGCTCTCCCCTACTACACATTATAGAGGGCATGGAAGCCTTCCACCCTTTTTCTATGATACTAAAATATAAATTTGCTCCGGTTGTTTTACAGACACCTGCTGCTTTCTGCTCAGGTCCACCCCTCCTGCCAGACTAGTGCCAAGGCCAACCTGCAGGGGTCCTCCATACCAGCTCCAAGGATGCCAGTCAGGCAAATACTGCCAAAATAACTCCACCCACAGATCCACTCATAAAAGCTCCATTACCTCCTAACTTGTTGACGCCTTCACAGAATGGATAGAGGCATTTCCCACCTCCTGAGAAAGGGCAGATGTGATGGCTCAGGTATTCCTGAAGGGCACTTCATCCCTCAATTAGGTGTGCCATCTCCCCAAGCTGCTGGGACTTCACTGCTGCTACCACCTCTTCAGACTCAAGCAGGCACCTACCCAGCAGCTGGAACCTGGCTTTCCAGGATGCCCCAATGAAGGGCACACCTGCTCTTCTTATGCCTCTTTCATTCATCCTCGCCTCTTCTATACAGCTAGGGCACTTTCCCCGCCCCATTCTTTTTAACACTTTACACTCTTCCCGTGGCTAGCCCCATTCACATTGCTAATGTTAATAATTGATTTTGTTTTTCAGCATCCTGTCTTCTCGGACTCTCCAAGGGACAGATGCCTGTGATCTCCAAGATGACAGCTAACTGAACGGCCCTTCACTCACACCTCCTGCTGTGCACCACCCCACCCTGATCCCTCTACTTTAACTCAGATCCTCAGGAAGCAATGTAGAGAATAAAAAATTCCCTTACCCACTTCCTCCAATGCTTGCCATCAATAACTCACCTTTTTATACAATCAAAAAGGGAGGAATGTTAGGGTTCTGTCCCACTTCCTGGAGCCCTGGCCAGTAGCTAAACCTGGCCCATCCAGTGCCCTGACATCAAGCAGTTCTTAAGAAGGCTTCCCACCATCGACTCCCCTCTTGTTCCTTCTCTCTCCCCTTGCCAGAAGTCACACTCCCTCCCTCTCCTTCCCCTCACTAGAATAAAGTCCCCCCACGAGCCCAGCTTGAGTGTCTCTCTGTGGCCCCCACCCACACCAATCACTGCCACTGTGCTGCCCAGCTGCATGGCCCCCATCTGCCCAGGTACTCTTGAAATCATAACAAAAAGAGGAGACCTCTAGGAACAACCAGGGCTTGGCACCAGGGGATGATGAGACATTACAAAAGACAAGTCCCCAGGGTGGGACCAGAGTCACACAGCCCCACACAAGGCAGCCAGCATCTGTACTTCCTACTAGCTTATAGCCATCTCCTATGCAAACGTATTTACCCTCCACCCTTGCTTGCCTGTGGCTTTATCTTCTGGGTGGAGCAGATCAGAACATTCTGTCTTGGCAGGATACCTCTTTTTGGAGAGAGTTCAAAAGGTGTTGCCCATGCTGCCTACAGTACAGAGCACGTGAGGTAGATACTGTTAAAACCCAGGCAGGCCCTTTCCTCCCTTCCCTAGAGGGAGGTTGAAGTTGAGAAGCACAGGAGAAGGTGCTAGTCACTGGTCCTGACAGGAACAAGCAAAGTCCTTCTTTGAACTTGATAAAACCAGTTCAGGTAGAATTGCCACTGGCCAAGCCTAGATGTTGAGGATGCACGCGTGTAACTCCCGGTACTCAGGAGGTTGAGGGAGGAGGGTCAGAAGTTCAAGGTCACTGTAAACTATGGGTTCAAGCAGCCTGGACTATTGAGAACCTGTCTGTAATTAATAAAAGACACCATTAGCAATGGTTTTATTAGCATGAGTGTTTACACATCAGTCTTCTTCATTTGGGCATTTAAACACACAGATGAAGGGCTGGGGAGATGGTGTAGTGGTTAAGAGCACTGGCTGCTCTACCAGAGGTCCTGAGTTCAATTTTAGAACTCATATGGGGCTCACAACTGTCTATAATGGGATCGGATGCCTTTTTCTAGTATGCAGATAGATGTACATGTAGACAAATCACCCATTTGCATAAACTGCAATAGCATGGATGTGTGGCTTGTACCATGAGGCATAGCACTTGCCTTAGTTTGTCTTTCTATAAGTTAGAGCAATGGTCCTCACCCATCCCAATGCCACAGCTCTTTAATGCAGTTCTCTGAGGAACCTGCCTGACTCCATTTGGAACGCAGGACCCATTATGCTGTATTCTTAAAAATAAGTTTTTATTTACTATAAGTTTCTCTGTTTCCTGTAGCCTGATCTTTCCCAGCCCATAAGCTTGATTTGTTTTTGAAAATACCCTTCCCTTCCCTAACCCTCCCTGACTCCTCCATAATCACATGGTGAGTGACCATACAATATTTTTTAATTTGTATTTTTTTTATTGCCCCATTGTCTCCTTTCTGTAAAACTACTCATGATTTAAAAGAAACCTAAGACATAGGTTGGGGCAGCTTTTTTAAACCCAATTTAGGAGGTAGTCGTTGGCCAGCTTTTGGGTGAACCCCAATAAAAATCAAGTTTACTTCAAATTTGGCTCAAATTTTGGTAATAGTCTTATTCTTGGCATTGGGGTTAACATTTTCTGGAGGCCCCAGCAAGATTTAGACTACCTAACCAAATTCTAAACCTGGACCTTTGCTCCAGAACTCCAGGGGACTGAGGGGCTGTCTTAGGAGGCACATGCCTTGAGATGTTCCAAGCCTCTGGGGCTGCCTTCAGATCGAGGACTATTGGGGTGAACTTAGATGCTGAGACAAGCAGCATTTATCTACAGAGGCCTCTTGGTGAGTTATAGTCTGGTTCTGTTCTATGGGATCCCTATCTGGGACATGGAAGAGGACCATAATGTTTTCCTGCCCAGGGCAAAAAGTGAGATGTCACACTGCCCACCTGAGGTCCTTAAGGTTCTTGGTCTGGTTTTGTCCTGTTCATTTTGTTTTTGAATATCTTGTCTTGTCTTTGGATTCATTTTTACTGTCCTCTGCTTTTTGTACTTTTTGTGTTAATTGGTTTATTTTGGACCTAGGATGACTGAACTGGTGGGCAGTAAGGGTAATATGACTAGCAAGCCTAACCACACTATAACCTGTGTTTCAAAAAATTTTGATAAACTTTACCCCACCATGGTTAAGGAGGATTATGATTATCCAGTCACCAAGCAGTCCCTCTGAATGTTCTATGAAACTGGATGACCCACTTTTGGTGTTGACTGGCCCTCCAGGGTACTTTTGATTCTCAGATAGCCTGGGCAATGGTTAACATCACCCTTGATAAGCCCAGACACCCAGATCAGATTGAATACATCTTACCTTGGGCTGAAGCAACTTCCAACCAGCCCCCTGAATGAAGGTCTGTATGATCCATAAGGCAAGGTGGCCAAGCCCTGGTCATCAGCAGACAGACCTTTTTCAGGGCCTGTAGCAGAGATCAATGAGCTCCCACTGAAGACCATTCTGCAAGACTCATAGGAGGAAGAATCCCTTCTCCTTCTGTATAGCCATCTTTACCTTCTTCTGTCCTCCTGACTTCCCTAGTTCTGGTTCTGGGGTGGCACCTCGCTCAGTCCTTGCTCACCTATGGCCATTTCCTGACAGTCATTACCTGTATGTCCCTTTCTCCACCACAGACCTCCACAAATGCAATAACCAGAACCCCCTTTCAGCACTAACCATGATTACTTAATGTCTCTAATTGATTCTTTTACAATCATTTCTCCACATGGGACAACTGTCAGCAGTTTCTCTATACCCTCTTCACTACCAAAGAAAGGGAACAGATTCTCATGAAAGTAAGTGAAACACTCCCTAGAATAGCTTCAGTGGCTGACAACCAGAGGACAGAGGTGACCGTGCTGTGCCAAGGAGACCCCAATGGGACTACAACACACAGGGAGGTGGGAGTCACTCTGTGAATACCACCAAGTCCTGTTAGAAGGGATAAAAGAGGCAGCCTTGAAGCCCTCTAACCTATCTAAGGCAACAGATATAAAACCAGGTCCAGGTGAATCACCCTTGGCTTTCCTGGAATGCCTAATGAACCCCTGTTGGTTATATACTCGTATAGAGCCAGAGGACCTGGCAAATCTCAAGGCATTTAACCTGGCCTTTGTTACTCAGTCAACCCCTGACATGCATAGACATGTACAAAAGATGAATGGGTTTGCAGGAAAAAAAGGTCAGAACTAACAGAGCTAGCCCAGAAAATGTTTGATAGCAAAGAAGATCTTCTGATAAAGAAGATGGGGGATAATACCATGGCTACACCACAAGCCCAGCCACTCTCAACTCTACCCATGCACACCATGATAAGAAGAGGAGACTTTTCCTAAAGTCTACTACAAAGTGCCTACTGCAAAGAAATGGGTCATTGGAAAACTGAATGTCCATGCTGGAAACAGGTAGACCCCCAAATCCAAGCCAATCCAAGTTATGAAGGATCAGTGAAGCCAAAGCTCCCATGAACTAGGCCCCCAGGAGCCTATGGTAACCTTCACCATAGGGGGCAACCTGAACATTTTCTGATGAACACAGAGACTATTCAATCATAAGTGTCTGGGACCCCTTACCAACCAAACATTGGGAATACAGGGGTGACAGGGGATGTCAAAGAATACAAATGGACCAGTGACCCAATTGTTAACCTAGGACATAGACCTGTGGCTCATTCTTTTATTGTTATTCCTCATTGCACTTACCCTTTACCAGAACGGGGCCTCTTGAACAAGCTCCAAGAGAACAGTATCATTTCCAGGAGACTGTCCTAGGTTGCAATTGGGAGGCCCTGCTAAGGCTTTAACTATAACCTGACCAATAAGTGAGGAATATCTGCTCCTCCAAAATCCAACCCATTCATTCCCTGGAAGGGGAATGAGGAAAGTTGCTGATCCAGGAAATTTCTACAGTTTGAGCACAGGACAATTATCCTGGCTTCATGAAACATGTGTCACCCATCATAGTGCAACTAACATCTGGGGCAGTGCCCATTCGAGTCAAGTAGTACCCCATCCGGTCGAAAGCCAGGGAGGGAATGAAGATCCACATCAGGCACCTCCTTGAAGCAGGTATACTTATTTCTTGTCAGTCAGTGTGGAATACTCCCTGTTGCTTGTACACAAGCCTGGAATTCAAGCCTATAGACCAGTATAAGACTTGGGAGAAATGAACAAAAGGGTAGAATTCATTTACCCAGCTGTTCCAAATTCTTAAACTTTCTTTCTTTCTTTATTTGCCTTGGTGTTTGTCTGGAACTGGAATTACAGACAGTTGTTAGCTGCCATATGGGTGCTGGGAATCGAACCCGGGTCCTCTGGAAGAGCAGACGGTGCTCTTAACCGCTGAGCCATCTCTCCAGCCCCTGTTCCAAATTCTTATATTTTGCTTAGTTTATTATCACCAGAGCATAAAGTTTACACTGTATTGGACTTAAAAGATACATTCTTCTCAGTCAGTAGTTTTGCTACTGTTATGAAATGTTTGTTTTGTTTGTTTTTTAGATACAGTGTTTCTCTGTGCAGCTCTGGCTGTCCTGGAACTAGCTCTGTAGGCCAGGCCTGCCTTGAACTCAAAGAGATGGGCCTGCCTCTGCCTCTTGAGTGCTGGGATAAGAGTGTGCACCACCATTGCCCAGCTTACTGTTACAAATCATAATGTAAATGTCTGATATGTGACCCCCTGTGAAAGGATTGTTCGAGACTCCTAAAGGGGTCACAACACACTTGTAGAGAACCTCAGAGAATTTTTCCAGACCTAGGACAGACCATGATATGTAGTGGGATTATGTTATGTTACTACTGTTTCCTGTCATTGTAAATATTTGCCCCGCCTATGGGTTTAATAAAAGCTGATTGGCTAAAGGCAGATAGGAAGTATGGGCGGGGCTACCAGGCTAAGAAAACTTGGTAACATCTCGGAGCAGAGACAGTCACCACAAAGCCTCCAGAGAGACAACGCAGATGCCAGGAGATAGAGGAAAGAAGTTGAAATGCTGCTCTGAGAAAAGGTACTGAGGTGCAAGACTGAACAGGATAAGAAAGATGGGTTAGTTTAAGACTAGAGAGCTAGCAAGTTATATGCCTGGGCCCTAGGTCAATCAGCATAAAATTAATATAAACACTGTGAGTGATTATTTGAGGCTAAGCCCGGCTGAGAGTGGGGCTGAAACTCTGGTCCAGGCCCAGAAAGTCTGGGCCGGAAACTACATACAACAATGATATCCTGCAGTTTTAAAAATAAATTCCCTTCTTCCCATCTCCTCACCTGGAGGCTTATTGCAACCTGCCTTTAGGTTCAGCGGGCAAGTATGAGTCTAAAACTCAGCAGAGAGTCCACATTCCCAGCCTCATGGCTTAAATGGAACAAAATAAGAGAAATGACTTCCTTAAAGTGATCTTTCCTCACAGCAATGTTCTTTCTGGTGCCCTGGACAGCTGACTCTCTTATACACCTCCTGGCTGGTGCCATAACTACTGGAGATGCGCACTGGTTCTCCAAACGCATGCAAAAATGAGTTCTTTTCCTCACTCAATATGTCTTCCTCTCCTTCTTCCTCTCCTTACTCTCTCTCTCTCTCTCTCTCTCTCTCTCTGTGTATGTGTGTGTAAAACATCTGTGCATATGGGTGCCTATGTGTCACAGCATATGTATGGAGGTCCAAGGACCACTTTGTGAAGTTGGTTCTCTTTCTCCTTTTTTATTTACTTGGCTTCTGGGGGTCAAACTCTAGTGTCAAGGTTGTGCAGAAAGCACCTTTGCTCATCCAACCACTTTGTTAGCCAATACCTTATTATGTTTGCTTCTTTTGAGACAGGATAGCTCACTGAGGCCTGGGGCTCATTGATTAGGCCAGGTTGGCTAGCAGAGAGCCCCAGGGATCTATCTACCTGTCTCAGGCTAACCTTTCAGATTATATATGCATGCCCCATAGCCTGCCTTTTTTGCAAACTTCTGTGTTAGGGATCCAGCTCGGGTCCCAGGCTACATGGCAAGCACATCACCCACTAGCTATTTCCCTCCCTCTCCTTTCATTTGTTTTTTGGAGTAAAAAATCTCATCATGTAGCCCAAGCTGTCTGGAACTTAGGATCCTCCAGCCTTGGCCTCCCAAGTGCTGAGATTGTAGTGCCTTCATGAGTGGCACTTTCTTTTTCCTCTTTCCCTGATGGTCACTGTGTCTGACATCCTTTATCATCCCACTTCAATCCTACCTTCCCTAGGTACAGTCAACAGGAACTTCCACTTCCAACCTTGTAAAATAATCTTAGTCTCCTCACTTTAAACTGGCTACATGAAGCTGGGGTTGGGACATGCAGCTTGGCAGTAGGGCCCTTCCTGCCTAGCGTACATAAGGCTCTGGATACCCCAATATCACTCCCCACAAGAAAAGCTGGCTACGTAGGACAGAACTTTTATTTTGAGACAGGGTTTCATGTATCCTGGGCTGTCTCCAGATTCTCTGGGTGGCCAAGGATGACTTAGCGATCCTAATCTTTCTGCCTCTGTCTTCCAATGATGGGATTACAGGCATGTGGCAGCATGCCCTGCCAAGAACCTCCATACCTACTCCCCAGCCATACTATCAGTCTCTGAGCCTGCACATTGTTTAATCACTTTGCTGACTTCTCAGCAAATGAACTCTGGGATGTGCTTAAGATAAATCCATGTGCCTAAGATGCAGTGTTCTGATATCTCACTGCTCTCAGATATGAGGATTCCTCCCCACTACTTCCTTTCCAGTCTTTTTCCAAAAATTTCAAGTGCCTAGAGGTTGCTATTGGTCAACCTCTAGTGCCATCCCCATATATATAGTTTGCCTTAGATGAATCCTACTTATCCTTCAACACTCAGGTGAAGAGCATGTCTTTTCACGAAGCATCCCCTACCTGCCTCCACCTCACCCAGCTTTCCATTTCTTTCTTCATACCAGCTAGGGGTTAGCTCCTCCTTGGAGCTCTCCTAAATGTCTTAGAAAGCTAGCATCCATCATTGGATATCATAAGGAAAATATGTTAAAACTGCCTGCCTTTGTAATTTCATCGTGAAATACTTTTAGTTCCTTTCTGTAAGTTACTGCTTGCTTGCACCAACTTCCTGAGTCCTGTTTGTCCATTAGTCTTTTTAAGTTTGACAGTGGCCCTGCTCATATATTGCTGCTCCCTCCCAAGCTATCCACTTCCTCTCTGTGGCGAAAGAGCTCTAATTTTGTGTGACTGTTGATTGCTTTTCCTAGGAACTCATGGAAAGCTCTATCCTACTTGGACTAAAACAATTACTCTAATTTCATTGCTCAGAATGATTGGTTTCAGTCCTAAATGGGACAGCTATATGACCCTCTCCCTCTGAGGCTTCGGGAACACTGTGAAGGGGTGGAAATCAATTACTGTAATCACATTTCTCTTGGAGTGATTAGTTTAGACATGGACATGTAATACAATTCTGGCCCAACTTGGAAGGGAAGCCTAATGGGTATTTCTTGCAAGTCTCTGGCTGACAGGCATTTTGGTTGTCATTTTGCAGCTCGGGGTGGGGGGTGGGGGTGGGGGCACGTGTCCTACTGATTTCCTCATTGATGACAAACTACCTGACAGGAACAATTGAAGGGAAGAAGAGATTATTGTGACAGAAGTTTCCAGAGATTTGGGTCCATCGTGGAGGAAAGACGTGGTGAGAAGTGCTTCATCTGTGGCAGTGGCCGAGAGGTCACAGAATTCTCGGTTTAGAACCAGAAGTGGATATACTCTCCAGGCCTGCCCTCAGTGACCTGCATCAGCAACCTCTCAAAACAAGGCCAGCACCTGGGGCCTGCCCAAATGTTCAAACACAGAAGGTTGCCAGGGATGCTTTGCATCTAAACCACAACAGAGGAGACTAGCCTGAGAACAAAATGCATAAAGCAAGAAATGAAAAGTAATTGAGTCTCTGAGTCCATTGATTGCAGAGGTAACCAGTCTATCAGTTCTTTTTATGCGAGAAAACACGTTTTCTTTATTTTTCAAGTAGATATAGCTAGTGCCCTCTTAATCACTGCAAAATCCATTAGACTATTTTATATTAATTTTGCAAGTAAGGCAACTGAAGTTCATCCAATTTAAGTAATTTACCCAGATTCAATTGTCCATGAAAAGCTAATCTTGCCCCAGGACTTTTATATATTGCATAGTACTCATATTCTCAGAGAGGGGTTCAATCTTACAGTTTTATAATTACTGCTATTATTTCTTGTTTTGAGACAAGGTCTTACTTAAGTACTTAAGTTTTCTTTTCTTTACAGTTGAGAATCACTTACATGCTCACTATGAAGTATCATATCACTACTCCCCTCCCCTGCCAAATGTCCCTATATTCCTGCTAGCATCCCCCTAAATTCATGTCCCACCTCAAGGCTCAACTTCATTTATACTCATCTCAAAGCATAGGACTTAGGCATAAATAGTAGGTCTCAAGGGCTGGGAGGCTGAAGGTCATGGACAATGTAGAGGTTGATGACAAGGTTGGGATAGAAGAGGGAAGGGGCTGCTGAGGATGCACTGGCTTCTCTTCCAGTCTCTCCCATGGGTCCTCAGGTGCCTCCAGGCAGAAAGAAAGTGAGGCTGACTTCAGAATTTGAACTTGGATACATGTAGTTCAATGTATCCAGCCATAGTAGCCATGCTGAGGGCTGTGTGACCAATGATGGCCATCCATCAATGATGACCATGTTTGCTAGTCCATGTGTCTTCACAGTCTTGTTTATGAGGCATTGAGTTTTCTGGCTGTCCTGGGGTTCAGTCTGCAGCAGCTCTTATATATGCTTCAGTCTTTTTATATTCTCCAAGCCTGTAGTTGTCCACGGCCAAGTAGAAGACAAGCCCTGCTCCTCTTCCCACTCTGGGCAACTCCTCTGGTGGTACGATGCCTCTCTTGATGCCAACCTTGCATTTGCAATATGAAGCACTATGCACATTCAAACTGTTCATCCTTGGAGACAGAGCCAGCTGCATGCTCAGACCTAGATTTCTTTTTATACTTCTCATTCTCCATAGTCACCAGCTCATCCAGCACAGCCATAGCCACAGTGAAGGCATACTTCACATCGTGATTCCTCCTGGGACACAGTCTCCTTAGTCTGGCAGCAGTGGTGGAGAGTTGTTTTGTTTTTGTTAACACACTGTGTCCAGTTAGTACTGCCCATGTGAACATGAGTGTGGGTATCCACTGGAACATGGGAATACTACCAGTGGCCACATCCCATAAAAGAATGATTCTTTCTTCCTGGCAACTGTCCATAGCCAGTAGCTCTTCAATAAGGGATAGACATTGGAGAGCATCTATCTCTTCTAGGCTGGGAGTTTGGCTGACTTTGTCTTGCTCAGGTGACCACAGCTACTGTGAGTCCATGAATTCATTAGCCATGTCATGTCCAGAAGAAAGCATTTCACAGCTCACCTCCCATCCTCTGGCTCATATATTCTTCCCACCTCTTCTTCTACAGTGTCCTGATCCTTGCATATCCTATTTATGGTTGAGTGCTCAGTCTCTTACTCTCAGGCTTCTGGCGGGTTATATGTCTTTTCGGTTGACTGTTGCCTGCCATGGATGAAGGCATTTCTCTGACCAAGGCTCAGAGCATCCTAAATTCATGGATATAAACCTCACTATTCAGAAGTCAATCTGACAACATGGCCATTTAACAAAATAACAATACCAGATTCTAAGCCTCAGACATCATATTCTTTTTAATTTAGGCTAGTCTGGAGCTTGCTCTGTAGACTAGAAAATCCTCTTGCCTTGGCCTCCCAAATGCTTAGGTTGTAGTTTTATGTTACCACATTCAGCTTCTTACTCATTTTTAAAAGTCCATGTTTCTAGCACAATATCTGGAATGTAGTCATTGTCCAACAAATGGGCTCAGAAGAGAGCAGTTTATAGGAAATCTGCATTTCTGTGAACTGTTATGATTTGAATCTGAAACTTTCCTCCTTCCATTCCTCCTGCCACCCTCTTTCTTAATATCTACCACGACTCTATGATGTCATCAAATTGCAGCTTCATTAATGGACTGTGATGAAGTCACAGCCCTTTTGGTCCAGTCACTTCCAAAATCTAGACCAGCTGGTGTGCATGCCTTTAACATGTGAGCTCCAGCTGTGAATGTACAAAGTCATTCTCAAACGCTCAGAGCTGAAATGCTTCAGAAGTAGTTTCCCACTTGAAAATGAGTGCCTTGCAAATGTTTTGATAATTCAGCCACCCACTATACAGAAAGGTCACAGCTGTGGTCAAAGAGGGCCAGAATGCATCTCTTAGCTGGTGATAGAACTTGACACATCATCAGCAGTGATATTATTTTTTTGGGGGGCCATTAAAGTTGGGAAGATAAAAGGAACCTGGAGTCTTATGCCAAGAGCCCAGAGAACCTTTAGACAGGCAATGTGTTGGCTGGGGTGATTTTTCTGCAAGGAATTTTTAAGAAGATATCACACACATCTGTGAGAGTAGAATCTAAGTTGTAGTGGGCACACCAGGAGTTTGGGGATGCCAGAACTGTTAGTATTTTGCACATGAAAAGACAAAGCACTTGTTGCCAGAAAACCATTTTGAGTTTATTGAAATTCTGGATATCCAGGGAAGGGTAGGAGGAGGGAGAAAGAGAGAGAGAGAGAGAGAGCTAGAGAGAGGGAAGGAGGGAAGGAGGAAGAGGAAGAGGAGGAGGACAAGGAGGAGGAGTGCAGAGAAAAAGAAAGTGCTGCCACGGTGGTCGTATCTCTCTTTAAGGAAAAGGTGACCACCATGTTGACACTCCCAGGGGTGTGCTCTACTCTGCGGCTGGGGGCATGGCTGAAACATGGCTACGCCCAGGAGGCAAGCTAGGGCTATGTTTACATACTAACAAGAGTAATGTGATATTTGCCAGGGTAAGCCACAGGCTTGGGTGGAGCTAGCCCAGGAGAGAGGACTAAGCCCTTATAGGAAGCAGAGCTGAAGGGGAGCGGCTACTCAAGTCCTTTGCATCCCAGATGATTCCATCCTAAGCCATAGATACGAGACACGACCCTGCAGGATTTGGTATTTGCCCTGCTGTGTTTTAATTTTGTTTGACCCAAACTTTGCCAGCTATGCCTACATTCTCCCCTTTTGCAATGGAAATATAAACTCTGCCATTTTTTTTTTTTTTAAATTGGAAGTGTAAGACTTATTTTTGCTTAATTTTGCAGGCTCTTACTTAAGAAATTTTCTTGAGTCTCAAAAGTATTTGGACTTCTAAAAGCTATGGAAGCTTCAGGGAGGGACCATGAGGAGGGCGAAATTAAAGGACTTTTAGGCAAGGGATGGAATGCTCCAACAAGGTGATGTGCTGGGATGTCAAGTTAACAAGGCTGAAATTGTGATTGTTAGCCTTCATTGTCAAAGTGATAGGATTTAGAATCACCATGGGATGGTGGATCTATGTTGGATCCTGTGGATGAGCCTATGAGGGCGTTTCCAGTAAGCCTTAACTAAAGGAAGGACCACTTGAATGTGGGCAGCACTGTCTCATGGGCTGGGGTCCCAGACGGTGGAAAGTGAGCTGGGCAATAGCCTCTCTCTCTCTTCTGACTGCACAATGTGACCTGCTGCTTCACTCTCCAGCTGTCACACCTTCTCCACCATGATCGAGCATATGCTCAAACTATGGGCCTTCAAATAGTTCCTGCCCTCTCAGTCATTTTGGTCAGGTGTTTTTGTCACAGTCTCAAGAAAAGTGACATAATAAAAAGCACATCATAAAATCTGATGTCCATGTCTTCTTATGAAACTTGGCAAGCTAGAAAAGGAAAACCAGTTTCTTAATCTTGTGTAGCGTATCTGTCAAAAAATCAGCTACAAATATGTAACTTAGTGTTAAGGAATTTAAATTCATTCTGTCTTTCATTTAGGATCAAGACCATGACTACTTCTTTACCCACTGTGTACTGGAAAGCTTATGTAGTGCATTAATACAAGAAAAGATTAAAATAACATGAAAGCTATCATTATTCATAGTAAATATTGTTACCTAGACAAAATGCAAAGAGGATGTATATAAATGTTATGAACACTAATAAAAAGATTCTTCCTCATTGCTAGGTCAATATGCAAACACATATTGCATTCCAGTTTGTTTGCAATAATTAGAATAATAATAAAACACTATGTTTAGCACAACAAAACCTGTGAGCTTCCTGGAATGAAATCCACAAGAGAGACATATATTATACCTTTAGGAAAAAAAAAAAGAATTTATTGAAAAACATAAAAGACAAAAGTAAATAAAGAAGTTAAAAAAAAAGTGATGTATTGATTTAGAGTCTTACAAAAGTTCCAGCTCTTCCCAAAGGAAGCTGTGAATTCTATATGAAGATGAAGAGGAGGCTCCACTTCACATAGGGTACCCCAATACTTGATAGAGAGCTATTGCAATTAAGAGATCAAAAGCATTGGGTAAACTAGGCTTCTCAGACTTCATGGTCATCAGAATCCCACAGGAATCTTACTAATTGCAGATCCTGACTAAGAAGTCTGGGTCAGGCTTAAGACTGCATTTCTAATGACCTGATGCTAGTGTAGCTGGTCCATGCAGCACACTTAGAGATTATTATGAGGCAGTAAATAATTAAAAGAAAAGAGTAAGGGAACTGAGAAACAGGTTCATATACTTATAAAAGTTTCCTAATTAAGGATACACAGCAGGTTAGCAGAGAAAGTCAACTGTATGAGAAATCTTGCTGATATGATGTTCTTATAAGGGGGCAGGAGTGTGAGATACAAAGATGTGAAGCTTTTACAGGCCTGGCTTGGAAGATGGAGAAAAGACAGAAGGCAAGGAATGTAGGTGTCCTTTAGACCAGTGGTTCGAAACCTTCCTAACGCTACAGCCCTTTAATTCTTGAGAACCACTGCTGAAAAGCTGAAAAACTGCAGCTGACTGTGATGTTTCATCCTTGTGATCCCAGCATCTGGGAGGCTGAGGGAGCAGGAGTTCAAAGCCAGCCTTAGCTCTTTGAGTTTGAGGTAGGCTTGAGCTACATGTGACTGCACACACTCACATACACACACTCACAGGGCGGCGGGGGAGGGGGTGGTGGTGGTGGAGACAGATACCAGGGAAATCAATTCATCCCCTAGAGTTTCCAGAAGGAACATGGTTTTGTCAATTCTCTGCTGCTCAGTGAATCATCTTGGGCCCCTGACCACCAGGTCTATAAGAGAGTAAATATTTTAGGATTTTTGTTGCTATGAAGAGATTCACTATGACCATGGAAACTCTTATAAAGAAAAAATTTAATTGAGGTGGCTCACTTACAGTTTCAGAGGTTCAGTCCATTATCATCAAGACAGGGAGCATGGCAGTGTACAGACAGACAGCATACTGGCTACTTGGTGTGGGCTTACATTTTTTAAAAAGTTGTCATGATGGCTACACCATTTCATGTTCCCCTAGCAGCAGCACTGAGTATTACTTGTGGCATTGCAGCAATCTAGGAGCCCTTGTTAGATACCAAAATCTTCAGCCCATTCTCCTGGGAGTACTGATGGAAGAGGTCTGGAAAACACCCGGGAATCTGGGATGTGGGTGTTCAGAACACCCTCTGGATGATCTGAGATTTAACTATGAATCTGGGCTTATAGGCTTTTGAGGATCTTGCTGCTGCCTCCCTCAGCAGGAGGAAATCTCCTGCATCAACACTATGAAGTGTGCACAGCCCTTTATATGATGGGCTTCTGTCATCAGTCCAGGGTATATAGAGGACATGTTTTACAAAGAAACACTTTTATTGGTTCAGCTTTTTGTAAGTGTAAATCATTTTTACTGTTGACAATACATTTGTAAGCCAAGCATGATGATACATGTAGCAGCAGGAGGCAGTGTGGGCTGTAGAGGGAGACCCTGTGTCAAAAAACCAAAAATAGTCATGTTCTGAGAGAGTGCAGAATAGATGGATGAGAATGAACCAGGAGAAGGGGCGATGCATTCCCTCAAACCCCTACCACGCCCCTCCTCTCCTCTCTCCAGGCTCATGTGTGCTTGTCTTGATTCCTACCCACCTGACCACAGACTTACTACCTGCCCCCTGCGTGTGCTCATCCACTCCTCTCTGCTTCTTCTTCCTGTCCCCTGCTCCCTCTCTGAAACCTTGACCTCTCACCTGCCTCTATAGGCTCTCACCTGAATTCCCAAAGCATGTGATTCTTACCAAGGTCAAAGCTGTGGGAGCTATAGTGAACTTCAAGTCAGTTCATGGTAGTGACTCCTGTCTGGAATTTAAGATCCCTGGGAAGGAAAGGAAGTGGCATAATATATAGATATTATATAATATATCAAATTCCTAATACCCAGCAGGGCTGTCTTAGAGTTTTCTATTGCTGTGAAAAGACACCATGGCAACTCTTATAAGGAAAACACTTGTATTAAAGCTGGGCAAAGCAACCCAGTATGGGGAATAGGTTCCCAAAAGTCAGCTCAAGTGTTAGGGACCTTGATCCCACTGCTAGGAGTCCCACAAACAGACTGAGCCATATGACTGTCACACATACGTAGAGGGTTTCCTAGTTGTCAGTCCAGAGTCTGTGAGCTCCTATGAGCCCAGGTAAAGGAGGAACTTAGTCCTACCTCAACTTCATATACCATGCTTTGTTGACCCTCATAGGAGACCTGCCCATTTCTGAACAGAAACAGAGGAGGAGTGGATGGAGGGCATATGGGAGGCAGGGGAGAGAATGGGAAGAGAGGAGAAAGAGGATGTAAAATAAATGAAAATTTTAATCAATAAAAAATAAAAACAAGGAAAACATTTAATTGAGGGTGGCTTGCTTACAGTTTCAGAGGTTCAGTTTATTATCATCATGATAGGGGAGCATGGCAGCATGCAGGCAGACATGATGCTTGAGAATATCTGAGAGTCCTACATCTCCACGGGCAACAGGAAGTTGACTGAGACACTGGGCAGAATCTCGAGCATAGGAAACCTCAAGGCTTGCCTCTCCAGTGACGCACTTCCTCCAAGGCCACACCCACTTCAACAAAGCCACATCTCCTAGTGCCACTTCCTATGAGATGATGAGACAAAGTACATTCAAACCACTACAAGGGCCGTCATATGCTTAGGAGAAAGATCTGGAATGTTCAGGACACTGAGCTCAGTTGCTCAGGGTCTCAGAGAAGAAACTTGAGCAGCACCCCACCAGCTCTCAGCTACAGACTCTGCACCATGGTACCAGGGAAGCAATTATACAGTCCCCTCCTGTGGCTTTCCTAGTTCAGTGCTTCCAACATAGTGCTTGCCCCATTAATGTTTCATAATGATAAAAGTGTCTTGTCTTTTGGCCAGCCTGTTCATTAAATAGAGTTTGTATTCTTTTTCCGTTAAGGCTTCACCTCACCCAAGTCTAAAATAGAATTGGGAATTTGCTGTGTGTGAAGAATTTTGGTCCCATTAGCATAATTTTTCTAGTTGGGAAACTAGGAAGCAATGAGAGTGAGGAGGGACCATGCCACACAGCCTTAGGTGTGGGATGAGGCAGAGGCATTAAAGGCATGAGGTCCTACCTACAGCTGAGGACTGAACATGACTTGGGAGCCATAGCAGGAAGGGGCAATGGCAAGCACCAGCTATCTTTTTTTCTTTTGTTGATGCTTCTCTGTGGTAGGGGTCAAATCGAGGCAAGCATCTAAGACACATCCTCAGCCAGCACAGCCCAGTGGGAACAGCTCAGACATCCTGGAGGCAACCTGGCCTTGGGCTCCAACTCTGCTGCCCAGGGGACTGGGAATCGGGTCAAACCAGCCTCAGGTTCATCCTCAGTAAGGTGACCACATTAGTTTTGAGGAGTGAGCACACATGAATGCAGCTTATGTAGAGATAGAACTAAGCCAGCAAGGAATTTTCAATGTTCCAAATGGCTGATATACTGATGAGATTTTTGAATTCTATCTGAAAGGTGAGATCTTAGGAAATGACTTGTGAGCCTTTAGAGGCAGGGCCATTCCTGTGTTCCCTTCTCTCACCCCTGCTAGAATGCTGTCAGGATGAGAAGAATTGGTAGGAGCAGAAGAAAGCGGGAACACATTCCTATTATAATGGACTGAACCATAATTCTAAGAGAGCTGCATGTATCCCATCACTTGAAATTTTTAAGTGAGCTTTAATGAATAAATGGTCTTTGCTGGTGTAATTAAACTACGAATCTTGGGTGAAATCATTTAGAGTTATTAAAGAACCATATAATAGGAAGACAGAGGGTGTGTCTTTCTAACAGAAAAATGTGCTTGGGAGAGGACAGATAGGGAAGGAGAAGGTGCTGTGAAGACGTGGACGAAGGGAGACTGGCTGCCTGGGGCTACAAGCCAGGGAATGCCAAGAATGAGCAGCGGGCACCAGCAGATAGGAGGTGGCTCTGCAAATACGTAAAGAAAACAGGTGAGTTTTTAATACTTTAAGTCATTGAGTTGGCAGTAGCTTCTTACAGCACCTCTGAGGTGTGTACAATTCAACATATTTAATCAGAAAAGCATCTGAGCAGAATCCAAATCCTGCTGTTGAAAAATTCTCATGGAAGGCCTCTCCAGCTTCCCCGGGCTCTCATCAGTGCCTGCCCAGGGCTCCCAGGCATCTTGACTCCTTGGTCAAAGCTCTGCCTCTTGCTGTATGGCAGACTCTCAGGTCCTGCCTTTGTTTCTTTTTTGTTGCTCTGATAAAACACTCTGTCCAAAAGCAACTTAGAAAAAGAGATTATTTCAGTTTATTGGTTATAGTCAATAATCTAGGAAAGCTGAGTAGCAAAACTTGAAGAAGAAACAATGGAAGAATGCTGCTTCCTGGTTCTCTCATTTATGCTCAGCTAGCTTTCTTACATAGGCCAGGACCACCTTTCCTAGGGAATGGGACTGCCTGAAGTGGGCTGGGTCCTCCTATATCAATTAACAATCAAGATAATTCTGACAGACACGTTCACTGCACAATTTTATCTGGGTAATTCCTTAACCAAGGCTCTCCTCTCAGGTGAATCTAGAATGTGTCAAGTTGATAAAGCTTCCAGGACAGTTACCTGTCTTTCTAAATATGTAAAGCCCAACAGTTTCTCGATTACCAGGAGCTCTGTATCTCTAGGAAGGTCTGAAGATGTCTCTAAGATTCTTGTCTCATGAGAATATGTGGATCCTGGTTCCTGGAGCTGTCTTTGCTGTTGGGTGCCTGTACTAGTGTCTGTCTGGAAGTAAGTACTGTATACAAGTGTGCACAGAGAATAGAACTAGCAAAGATGGTTTGTGAAGACTCCAGGGCAAATTCAGAGTGGACTGTCTGGTCACTACCTCCTACAGCTTAATAAAGCCCCCATGCCTCCAGCCACTCAGGGCCACTGTACCCCTCTGACATCCACAAAATGAGCCTACCACATACCCATTGGTCTCCCACTTTTTCCAATGCTCATGCTATAGCAACTGGAACTTAATTAGGTCAGCTCTGGAGGTCAGCAAATTTACCTTGAACCTGATGAACAAATGTCACTTAAATGGAGGTTCTATGCATGGATTCACGGCTCAATGGCAAGTTCTCACCCAGTGAAAAGTCCTTGGCTTGCCTCCTATATAGCCTGGTCTGTCCAATGTTTTAACCAATAATTTAGTAAAGTCAGAGAGAAGCCTTTCTGGTTTATGAACAAACATATTTGTTGACAGACATGGTATCTTAAAACACACACACACACACACACACACACACACACACACACAAGATACTGAACCACAACAAAGAAGGCAAGAACAATAGAGTAACCACCACTGGTTTCAAAAAGCAAGCCATATTGCATGATGAGAAGTCACAACTGGCCCACCTTATCTGCCCTGTAGGTCTATGGTGAGTAGGTCTGAGTGACAGTGGCAAATGTGCCCTGACTTCAAAAAGACACACCTGAGTTGGACTGTGTAGGGCTCTACAACTTGGTACCAAAAAGCATGTGCAATCTGTTCACAGTTCTATGTTGACTACATGTTGAAATGATATCCTGGATATGTTAAGTGAAATAAAATAAACCAAACCAGTAATAATAACAATAGGCCAGCAGGTCAAAGGCATGTTAGCAGCACTTGATGATAGGTAAGTTGTAATTTTATTTTCATCTCCCTGCATAAAGTTGCTAGAATACAAATGACCTCTTTGAAAAGGGATGCTTAAGTGGCATCTGTACGAGGTGCAGGGTCTGCCTGAGGATGCTGGCCAGTCTGGTATATTCCTTCTGCCATGTGGTTCACGGTTAACAAGAGACATGTTTTCATTGGTGGGTGCCCAGAGAGAGGTCAGGTGATGGTATAGTAGCCTCGTCACCTTGGCAAAGAGAAGAAAAGACCTTGGCTGTATCTAAAGAGTGGTCCATTTAGAAGGGGCTGCAGATGGTGGTGGAGGTATTTGGCAGGATGAAGTCTATGTTTTCAAAAGGGGAAAAACAAAGACCAAGGAAATGGCTATAGAGATCAGATTAATATAATTTCTAAGAATCAGAGGAATCCAGCAGAGGGTGGCCAGCTCTGTGAAGAGGGGACACTTGCATTCTGGGAAAAACTAAAATTCTAGTGATCACCAGGGTGGACGAGGCTGAACTTACTAGCCGGTTGATTTTATTTGACCTTTCTTCAACACTGTGTGTGTTCCTTTGAAATCATATGGTTGATAAAAATAAATAAACAACCTTTTCTTACTAACAAGGCCACTCCCCTTTTTTTTTCCTGTGTCTATGTGTATGTATGTGGTGTGTGTGGTGTGTTTGTGTATGCATGTGTGTGCGGGGGGAGGTGTGCATGCCCATGTGTGTGTATGAGGTATGCATGCCAGAGTATGTGTGTGTGTTTATGTGTGAGCTGTGCATGCCATTGTGTGTGTGCAGGGAGGGAGAGGTGTGCATGCCTGTGTGTGTGTGGGGGAGGTGTGCATGCCTCTGTGTGTGTGTGTGAGAGAG
>PVIH01023566.1:0-24583 GCA_004025045.1 Sigmodon hispidus | reverse complement strand
CTAGTCCCATAAACAATACACGGAGTATGTTTTATTTTAAAAAAGGAACTTACTGTCATTTGTTCAGCAGTTAGCCATTCTTCCTCAGAACTACCATGTTGATGTGCATAATATGACACACTTGATAGTACCTTATTGATTTCATTCAGTGCATTCATCTTTCCATTAAAAGAAGAAATTTGCAGTAATCTATAAAAAATGTAACCAATATTGACTTTTAATAATTCAAATAAACATAAAAGCCTAGTGGCTCATGCCTAACACTCAGAAGACTGAAGCAGGAGTATCAAATAATACAAGTGAGGGATACACAGTGAGTTCATAGCCAGCATAGATTGTCACAGCCACTAACAATCAAAGAAAAGGCCCAAGCTACACCCAATCCTAACCAAAAAATTTTTAAAGGGTTGACATAGTGCTCATTGGTTAAATATTTGCCTATCCTACAAAATCCTAGGTTCAATATGCAGTACCAAAGCAAACAAACAAGTCATAGTAACAATAAGCAGTAACAATATAAGCAGAAAATCTCACCTGAGTATCATTTTTAACCTAAAAATTTCTAAATTTCTAATACTTTCTTCGTGTCCAGGAATTCTTGAAGCTAAACTCTTTAGAGATTTAATAATCATTGAAATAGCATCATTTTTCACTTCAGTCTTTGCTTCTCTTTTCAGTTCTTCATTAGTTATTTTTTGTAATAATTGTGGAACTATTTCAATAACTGGAATGAAGTATTTTTTTAGTGTGTTTTGAGTGAGAAACTCATAGCACTGTCCAAATGGCCTGAAAATAAGGAACACAGGGAAACTTTAATATTCAATGTTTCTCTTCTACAGCCAAATTAGTTTCACCTGGATCTGCCAGGAGTAGATGCTGAACTAAGCCATATTGGGACTTGGGACCTCCTGCCTTGCTGGGGAGGAGATGGGGAAATGTGGAGAACAGAGAGTGACTGTAGGGGATGGAAGGGGGAAGGGGCCTTGAACAAGGATATACGCAGATAGAAAATGTGACTTTATTCATAATAAAAATAAAAAATATAAGATGGAAAAAATAGTTTCACTACTTAAAGCAAACCTTGTTAAATTAAGAAGAATATTGGAAACTAAAACTCATTAATTTCCAAGTAAAAAAGAACATTTTGTATATTATAGTGAAATATCTTAAAATATAACTTACTTAATAAGAGCTGCAATTGTCTGAACAGTTAATGCTGACCCACTAATGAAACGATCATGCAAAATCTGGAAACCATTTAGTGCACCAAATGTGTTAATGAGATCTACTAACCAACCCTGTAAGTAAATGACAAGCATTAATTTCCTCATTGAAAAAGTTACTATCTAAAATTTATGTTTTAAAACAAATGATATGCAACTGTACACTACAAACCAAGCTATTATAAAATCATAAGCATCTCATATATATGTTTATGAAGACCAAAGTGCTGTCATTTTGTTTTTGTGCAGAAAGAAGATAATTTTGTAAGTGCATATATCTTGTAGAACACAAATTGGGCTTTGGTTACATTCCTAAAGATTTTTTACATTTAAGATGTTTTTAAAAGAAGTTTTTAAGTCTTTTCTTCTAACAACCCCTTTTAAGAGAAAAAAAAATAGTAAAGGGGAGAAAATAATGTCCCAAAAGTAAAATATATTGTGCATTTAAATAGGAAAGGGGCTAACAGAGAAGGTTAAATATGCAAAATGCTTATCAGGACAGATACCATTTAAAACCCTCAGCACTGATGTAAAAAAGAGTGACTGCAAGTCCTAAGTATACTTCCTGCAATGAGGCATACAAGAGGATCCCTGAGGTTTGATGGTCAACCTGTAATGCCCATCAGTGACCTCCAGGTTCAATAAGAGGTCCTAATTAAAAATTAAAATGAAGAGCAATTGAGAAAGAAAGCTACCATTGATCTATAGGCTTGCTGGACATGCATACCTACCTCCCCTCCACCCAGATACCTATACTCCCACACACACACAAACAAACAAAGCAAAAAGTAAAACACTGAGTAAAGCTACAAAAAGTAAACTCTTGAAAAATAAATCAGTATATGCTAATAGTAATTTTGAGAGATGAAAACCTACATAAAGTCTAAAACCTCTACTTTTATGGTTGTTTCCACTTTTGTTTAGTTATAAATTCTTAATGTTATCTAAAAGGAAAAGTCTACATACAGTTTATAAGCTTTGTACCAGTTACAACTTTCTAGAAACTTTGAAAACTGGTTAAGTATATAATAAAAAAACACACAACCAAAACAAACAAACAAACTGGGATTAGTCAAAAGAAGAAAAGATTTTGTAGTGATTTATTCAAAGGCCTACACACCATTTCCACCACAGGAATTGAATTGTATATAACCTATCTGGAAACTGCCTTTACATTAAGTGATAAAAAGTCACTTAAGACAGAAGAGTAAAGGTAAGTCATGAGAAAGATGATATGAAAACTACAGAACAGACTACTAAGACAAGTTAAAATTAATCTAACAATACAAAAGACAATGTTCCCAAGCAATCTGAGGTAGGATTTTAAGAATTACAAAAATTTAAAGCAGCCATGCACATGTATAAGAAAAGGCTCAAGACTGTGCTGGGACATCTCTTCAGGCTTCAATTCTATGCCCTGAGTTAAAAGTTCCAACAAATGTTAAGATTATGAAAATAAAAGCAGAAAGACAGAAACCTGGTAGATAAGGTATTCTCAAGACTTACAAAAATGGACAAAATCTGAAGGTAACTGGAGAAAAAAGGGTAAATTGCATATACCAGGAAAAAATTTAAAAATAAATCCATTTATCCTATAGATTAAAATGTAACAATATATTCAACATATATTCAACAGAGAGTCTGAACAAGACATTTAGCTACTGGAATTTAACATGCATAATTTTAGTTCATGAAGTCAGATAAGGAAAGCTATATAGATCCTAAGGAATTTATAAATCACCATCCATGGGGGAAAATATACAATATAAAATTAAGAAAGCAAAAGCAGAGACTTTTTAAATACTGTTAAAAAATCTTTCCAATTCTGAGGAAAGAAAAATATAAATTTAAGAAAAGCTCCATAAAGACCCAAGAAATTATCAAACAAGAACCCATAGTTATGTGCACTATATACAGTGAAACCATGATTAAAAACCAAAAACAGACTCATCTATCTAAATATTTGGTCCCCCAGCTAGTGAACTGTTTAGGAAAGATTAGGAGGTATGGGTGACTGGCTCTGTATACAAGTTAAAGATCTGATGTAAACTTAGCAGATCAGTCTGAGTGCTGAGACACTTCCTACCACATGATTATGGGTTAACCCTCTGAAACTAAGCAATCCCTAAAATAAATGCTTTCTTTCATAAGCTGCCATAGTTGGTGTCTAAGATTCTAAAATAGAGTCTTAAGAAAGAAGCACATCAATATCAACTTAATAAACTATCAGGTCATTCAGCAATAGGAAACCTGAAAATGAGAATTACATTTATAAAATTTGAAGAAAAAAATGAAACAAAACTAACTGAAAGGTAAATTTAAAATATTTATATGATACCCTTTCAAGATAAGGTTATCCCATATTTTTTATTCTGGGCATCTATGTTCTACTCTGAACTTCTAAAACCTACACCAACACAGAAAAATGACAAGGGGTGGTGCTGTATTAGATAGCAGGAACAGACATACACATACCAAAATGCAGAGCTCTTAGTAAGTCTAAGAAACAAATATTCATATCCTGAATGGAAGAACAATTAAGAACTAGTCAAAATTTTCATTATAGGTATCATTTTAATGATAAGTAGAATTAATACAATAGTTTAGGAAAATCTAAAAGACACAAATATTTTTCCCCAGCTTGGCAAAAGATGCTTTCCCAAGAACAGATGAAACATTTATCAGCCTACCCTCTGTCACAAATAAGATTCAAGACTGATAGAATGTGTTTCAGAACATAATGAAATAAAACAAGTAATCAACAAGAAACGAGAAAGGTCTCATTTTGTTTAAAAGGTTGGCCACAGGGTGTTTAATTATGCCCCAGTAGATAAATGAACATTATGAAAGGGCTTTTTTGTAAATGGAGAGATCCTAAGAGTGGGTATGAAACTGGAAGGACTGATAAATGAGTTTGATGAGGTGTATGATGTAAAATCACCAAATTAAAAAAAAAAGAAAAAGTAACTACTAGGCTCAAATATTTTACATTGGTATGGCCTTTTGTATATTGATGCAAATTTAAGGTAATTTTAATACAAGTGTGTGTGTTTCTAAAGAAAAATCAACATATCAGAGAAAAACTGAAAACTTTGAAATTAAGACTACTGTCCAGAGGTGAGTAAGAGGTGAGAAGATTCTAGCTCCTGCACTGCCTGTACAGAGAATTGTTCTCCAGGACTGGGATCACACCCAAGAGTCTGATCTCAGATGCTCACTAGTAAACTTGCCCTAGGCTTTAGTTGTGAGCTCAGGCAACCCCTAAAAGAAGGCACCTCACACAGCCGGACCCTGACTTCAGAGAGAACTCCAGAAGAAGGACAGAGGCCTTTGAAACTCAGACACATGTCCAGAGCAGAGTCAGAGATCGAGCAGACCCCTTGCTCAGAGGCAAGAGGAGACACACAAGCCCTTTTGCCACAATTGACTAGGAGCTGACTAATTGTGAACCATGAAGCCATGGGCAGATGCCAGTGCAAAAACACATATAACAATATAAAAAACAAGGCAACATCAGAAGAAACTGGTGGTTCCACAACTACTACAAGACCTGAATAGAGCAACAGAACAGAAGGAACCAACACCAAAACCACCTTTATGAAATTATTGAAGCCTTCTAAGAGGAAATAAAAAATTCTCTTAAAGAAATAGAAGAAAACACAAACAAAATATTGTAAAAGATGAACAAATCCATGAAAGAAAATAAAGAAAAGGAAACAGAAAAAAAAATGAAAGAAAAATTCCAGGAAATAAAAACTGAAATAGAAGAAATAAAAAAGGAACAAAAAGAGGCAAAGGTGGAAATGGAAAATCTGAAGAAAACAGCTGAACTACAGATACAAGCATAACCAACGGTTTCCAAGAGATGGAATAGAGAATCTCTGAAGTGGAAGACTCAGTAGCAGAAATAGATACACCAATCAAAGACAACACTAGAACCAAAAAAGCCATAACACAAAATGTTCAGAAAATTTAGGACACCATGAAAAGACCTAACTTGAAAATAATAGGAATAGAAGAAGAACACCAGCTCAAAGGCACAAATGTTTTCAATAAAATCATAGAAGAAAACTTCCCTACCCTGAAGAAGGAAATGCCTACAAAGATACAAGAAGCTTAAAGAACACCAAATAGATATGACCCCCCCAAAAAGTCTGCTGGCCACATAATAATGACGCCATAAAACAAACAGAACAAAGAAAAATTTTAAGAGCTGCAAAAGAAAAGGGCCAACTCACCTCTAAAGGCAGACCCATCAGAATAACTCCTGACTATTCAATACAAACAATGAAAGCAAGAAGGTCCTGGTCAGAAGTTATACAGACACTAAAAAAGCATAGCTGCCAAACTAGAATACTATAACCAGCAAAACTATCAATCACCATAGATGGAGTAAACAAGATATTTCATGACAAAGTCAGACTGAAACAATACCTATCTACAATACGGCTCTTCAGAAAGCATTAGAGGGAAAACTCCAACCTAAGGATCTCGGATATACCCATGAAACCACAAACAATCAATAATTTTAAAGAAGAAAACCCCAGAGAAAGGAAATACAAACAAGATACCACCAAAAATAACAGGAAATATCAATCAGTGGTCACTAATATCCCTTAATATCAGTAACTCAATTCACCTACAAAAAGACACATACTAACAAGACGGATATAAAATCAAAAGCCATCCTTCTGCTGCATACAAGAAACACACCTCAACCTTAAAGACAGACACAGGCTCAGAGTAAAGCGTTGGTAAAAGATTTTCCAATCAAATGGGCCTAAGAAACAAGCTGGGGTTGCCATCCTAATATCGAACAAAGTAGACTTTAAACCAAAAGCAATTAAAAGGGACCAAGATGATCATTACTTATTTATCTCAGGAAAAATTGATCAAGAAGAGATTTCAATCCTGAATATTTATGCCCCAATATAAGGGCACTTATCTATGTAAAAGAAACACTACTAAAGTTCAAATCCCATATCAACTTTCACACCCTAATAGTAGAAGACTTCAAAACCCCACTTTCATCCTTGAAATTCAACCAGACAGAGACTCAACAGAGAAATAGGAGTCTAACAGAGATTAGGATGCAAATGGATTTCATAGATATTTACAGAAGCTTCTACCCAAACACAAAGGAATATGCATATTTCTCAGTACCATATGAAACTTTCTCTAAAATTGACCATATAATTGGTCATAAAGCAAATATCAACAGATACAAAAAAATGAAAATAATCCCTTGTATCAGACCACCAGGGCCTACATATAGAGTTCAACAACATAAAAAAAAAAAACACAGAAAGCCTACCAACTCATGGAAACTAAACATCACTCATCTGAACCACCTCTGTGTCAAGGAGAAATGAACAAAAAAATTAAAGTCTTTCTAGAATTTAATAAAAATAAATCCAAAAGATACCCAAACTTGTGGAACACAAGGAAAGCAGTATTGAGAAGAAAATTCACAGCACTAGATGTCTACATGAAAAACCTACAGAAATCCCACACTACAGAACTGATAGCACAACTGAAAACCTTTGAACAATTAGAAGTGAACTCACCTAGAAGGAATAGATGGCAGAATATAATCAAACTTAGAGGTGAAATCACTACAATTGAAACAAAAAGAATACAAAGGATCAATAAATCAAAAAGTTGGTTTTTGAAAAAGTTAACAAGATAGATAAACCCTTGTCCAAACTAACCAAAAAGCAGAAAGAGAAAATATCCAAATCAACAAAATCAGAAATGAAAAGGGGAACATAACAACGGACCCCCAGAAAATCCAGAGAATTATCAGGTCATACTTTGAAAATCTATACTCCACAAAATGGAGAACCTAAAAGAAGTGAAAAGTGTTTTGGACAGGTACCAATTACCATAATTAAATCAAGATCAGTCTACAGAATGGGAAAAGATTTTTACTGACCCTACAAGTGACAGAGGACTGATCTCTAGAATATATAGAGAACTCAAGACACTAGAGCCCCAAAACTTGAACAACCCAATCAAAAAATGGGTTCAGAACTAAAAAGGAAATTCTCAACAGAAGAATTAAAAATGGCTGAAAAGTACTTGAAAAAGTGCTCAACAGCTTTAATCATCAGTGAAATGCAAATCAAAACAACTTTGAGATACCACCTAACACCTGTTAGATTGGCTAAGATAAAAGACACAGATGACAACCTATATTGGAGAGGTTGCAGAGCAAGGGGAACACTCCTCCATTGTTGGTGGGAGTGTAAACTTGATCAGTCACTTTGGAATGCAGTATGGCGGTTTCTCAGAAAATTGAGAATCAACTTCCCAAAAGATCCAGTAATACCACTTCTGGGTGTATACCCTAAAGATGCACAGTCGCACTCCAAAGAAATTAGCTCAGCTATGTTCATAGCAGCAAGAACCTGGAAACAACCTAGATGTTCCTTAACTGAAGAATAGATTAACAACCTGTGGTACATCTACACAATGGAATACTACTCAGCAGTAAGAAAAAATGATATCCTAAAATTTGCAGGCAAATGGATGGATTTGGAGAATACCCTCCTGAGAGAGGTATCACAAATCCAGAAAGATAAGCAGGGGATGTACTCACTCATCAGTGGACTTTAAACAAAAAGCTAAGCATGTCCAAGCTGGAAACCACAACCACTGAACAGCTTGGTATCTGAAACACCTTGGACTGGCACCTTGGAGCCCATTCCCTCCAGAGGAACACCTGATGTTTCCAGTCTTAATGTTGGGGTGAAAAAAGTAATATGGCTGGAGTGGATGCTGACCTAAGCCACTTGGGACCTTGAGACCTCCTGCCCTTTCTGGGGAGGAGATAAGGAGTTGGAGGAAAGAGAGAGTGACTGGGAGGGGCAGGAGGAGGAAGGGAGTTTGAACAAGAGGATGTATAAATAAAAAACAAGCCTTTATTCATAATAGTAATAAAAAAATCAACAGGTAAAAACTGAAATAGTTATATTCACACAGTAGAAAAAATATATTGCTCTAAGACTAAATGATAAAAATTATAATACTTAAACAAGTAAAAACATAACATGGGGTAAAAAAATTAAAGGAGAAAATCTAGAATTTCAAACACATTTTTAAAAACGTTTCAAACCAGTACCTAAGGTACATACTTCTTTTTTTTTTCTAGTGTGTTAATGTTTTGACTCAACTTTTGGATGCTAGAAAGGCATTGTACCAATAAACTAAATACATACCAGGACCACACTGTGAACTAAAAAGAAAACCAAATGCAAAGCAGGACGAAATAAAGGATTTTTTTATATATATAAAAATGGAGATAAATATGGAGAATAAAGACTATAAAAAGCATCCTGAAAATAGAAAGTAAAGCACAGTTATGCTAGGCATTACAAGATTTACAGAAATAAAACAATTATAGTACTACAGCCCAATAAATTGAATAAATTCAATAAAAGAACAAACTTCTAAAACTATACAAAGTAACTGAGAACTCTTACCAGCTAGATGTGTGTTGACAAAAGCCTGAAATCCTACCACATACTAAGTGGAAACAAGACTAGAGATTCAAGTACATAACTGTTGATCAACCTGAGCTGAAGAAACTTTGTCTCCAACAAAGCAATCAAAGACCAAAACATATTCTCCCTGAGGGCAATCATATTTCAATACCCAACTATGAACCAACAAGAAGTATCATATTAACAATGAAAAAAACAAAAAAAAATTCCAAATTATTTCCAGTACTCTTCTGTTGATAAAAAAACAAACAAACAAACAAAAAAACAGTGGAGCTGGATAGATGGCTCAGTGGTTAGGAGCACTGAGTGCTCTTCCAGAGGACCCGGGTTCGATTTCCAGCACCCATATGGCTGCTCACAACTGTCTGTAATTCTAGCTTCAGGGCAAAACACTACTGTACACAAAATATAAATAAATAAATATTTTAAAAAGTAAGCAGCATAACCTAACCACCTAAACAACAAACAAAACAAACTATTTCAAGATAACAATAAATACACTAAAAAAAGAATTCAAGCTAACCTAATAATACTCAATGGTAAAACAAACTGTTTTATGATTAGGAACTAATTAATACTCAATGATGAAACACAAACTTATGATTAAATTTACTTATCAACATAATATCAAAGTCTAAGTTACAGAAATTATAAAAAAGATTTAGTTAAAAAAATGCACAAGTCTGCTACTGTTTTAAAGGTATCACTTATCACTTTTCTTTCTTCTTAGATTTCTGTGTATGAGTAGTTATTCATATGCCAGAACTGTGTTTACTCCTTGTAAGCTTTTTTTTAAAAAAAATTCCTGGTTCTTTAACATAAATTTGAGACACTAAAAACCCACTAAATTGAAACAAAGACGTAAGGAACATCTATAAACCTGTGAAGTGTAGTCCATACTCATGCTGGCCAGCTCAGTGGTGCTTTTTTAGCTGTTTAAATGAAAAACAACTTCCTTGGTTTGTGAAGTTGTTACAAATTTTACTAGTATAAAGCACAACTTTCATTTCAAGTTAAGAATGTGATAAAGTATTATTTGATTTCAGATGTTTACAAATACTAAGATTTACTTTTAGGGAATCAAACTGTGATAACTGCCTGATGAAGTAAAAAGAGGAACTGAAATGTCAGTTTCCAGTATCTATTAAAAACTATTTTTTGCTATTTTAAGATCACACAGTGAAAACATACAATCATGCTTGTTCTGTAGTTAAATTTCTAGTAGTAGTCTAATGTCAGAGCAAATAACAGAATTTATTAACACCAAGATTCATTTTTGTCTTAGACAAAATGTAGACTAGTCTCCAACAAGTCTACTTATAAATCAGTCAGTATGCTATACATTTCCTTCAGATTTTGGTTATAGTGTTACCAGAATTCAATATTTAAAAAAAACAATATGCATTAAATGAAAAACTACATAAAGCAAGATTATCTTTTGGTTGGTCATCGTTATGTTAAGCAGTTAATTTTATTTAAATTAATGTTTGCAACAGTATTTATCTATTACAAATGACAAAACAGTTAACATTGAATTTTTAGAAGAACAAACCAACATACTTTTGGTAAACGAAGGTCTGGAGAACACGCAAAGAGTTCATCTTCAGCAAACTGAATACTTGAGGAAAGTGATTCACATGGACGTGCACCATTACATACATGAAATTTGCATTGAGGATTTAAGGCCATTGCTAGAAGTTCTAGAAATGGAAAGCAGTCCTGAGATAACTTGACCACACAAAGCTCCACAAGGCGATGGGTACTTGTGATAATACACCTCTGTTAAACAGATAATAGGTAGTGAGACGATATAGTTTACATTAAGAACAAATTGCAATTTCACATACAGAAACCTTTATTCCTCTTATTAATCAATTTTTAATTGACTTTTAAAGTAATTATCTGAATTTTCTAAAAGCACTACTGTGAATAAACAAACATATTCATTAAAATAATAGTGAATTCATTATTTAACTTTATATTTCAACTTAGAAATTAATCTTACAACTTAGAAAAATGGAGACAAGAAGATTTCAATCCAGGCCAGGCTATATATTGTGTTAGAGCCAAAAAGATTCTACGATATACAAGAATACTTTTAAAAATCTGACAAACAACTTCTAATGTTGAATCAAATGTTACTTATAACTACATTTTGTTCACAAAATAATGTAACATTTTTGTAGTCTAGTGACAACAATCCAAAGTCTAAACACATTCATTAACCACTCCAAACATAAACCTTAATTCAGAGCTCAAACATTACTTCCCAAATTTGTATTAACCAATAAATAACAGGCCAATTCACAGTTTATGGCACATATGAATAAACACACAAGTATATGCATGCCTTGGTCATTTTTGAAAATATTTAAATTATATTCCACCCTTGAAAAGTATGTATGTTTCACAACTTATTATTAGTTGTACCTTATAAATGCTTAATCTTTCACTTATTCATCAAAGAGTTCTATAACCATTAAAGAAAACTGCAATCTTAGGATGCATCAATAGTTATCTGAATTCTTTTTGTTTTAAGCTATTAACCACTCAAGAACATAAAGTTCTGTGTGACTTTTAAAGTTGTATTTCCAGTATGTTTGAATATCCATCTGTGGCTTACATATTAAAGAGAAAAGTTAAACTTCTATCTTTCAGGATCAAGGTAAATATTTTAAGTTTCTTTGTTTACTTCTATATTAAACTTGTTATGTAATTATATCTCTTACTGTCTCAGTTATACTAAGACATTATTCCCCCCCATTTAGATATGTATTTTTAAAAATAACACAACAATGGATAACTCAGAATCAATACTTTTACATTTCTCGTAAATTATACTGTTATAAGACACCTGAAACTACTGGTGGCAGATTTTACATAAAACTTGTACTTAAAAAACTTCAAGTTTTAGCCAAAAGAACCTCCTTTCAAATTGCATCATATCTTAATAATTTGCAAAAATATTTTCCAAATACAGACTCATAGAAATTGTCATATAAACTAAATTCTCTTCATATATAAAACTCACATGAATTTCAAACTTCCATCCACTCATTGCCTCATCCATAAGGATTTTGGTAAAAGACACGGTTAAAACATCTCGAAAAAAACGCTGACATGCTTCACTTTTAGCATCAAGGCCTATGGGAAAGAGGGAACAGATAAAAAGAAATTCCTATAGCCATGGACTACATACAACACTGTTATAAATTTGTTTTCTAATCCACAAAAATACGTAGTGTTTCAGAGAAATAGCATTAACATAAAAATTCAAAAGGATAGAATTCAGAAAATAGAAAACTGCATGAAAACATGTTAAGTAATTACAACTAAAAATGTTTCAAAATTTACTGTATCTTAACATAATCTGATGTCTCTTAAACTCAAAACACTAGTTTAAAAGAATGTCATCTCTGCTTCATATGATCCCCAAAATAAGGTAAAGCCCTTAGACTGAATGTGAATCACCATTAAATATCATCTAGAATTGCTATTCATTTTATACTAGATAGAAGGTGTCCTGTATGTATGTGACATCTTTTAAATTAAGAAAATCTACAATTGAGAGAACGAATGTACTGTTTTTGCAGAGACCCAAGTTCAATTCCTACTACTCATACTAGTAATTCACAATCACTTATAATTGTAGTTTGTTTTAGGATATCCTTTTCTGGCCTTCATGGAAACCTAAAGTTATAAACACATCTTCACATATAAACATACATGCATATAACTGATTAAATAATAAAAATTGTTCTTTCCAGGACCCATAACATAATCCAATCAGTAACATGCTTAACTTATAGGATGTAAATTTGACTACTAAATCCTTATTTAAAAACATATAATCTCAGTGTTTAGGAAGGATAAAAAGATCCCTGGGCTCCTTGGCCAGCAAACTTAAACAAGAACTAAGACTGACGATTCTGTGGCCTTTATATTCAATCACCTATACTTTCACAGAAAAATGAATTTATTCTATACTATAGCAAAACTGCAAAAGTAAAAACCAAACTTTCTTTTTCTATAGTTGCTTCAAAACAAAAAACTCCATATTTCAAAACATCTATTCCTTTTGAAAAATAAAAACTCCTTCCTTTATTCATTAAAAAATGCAAATATGTAAGATAATTTATTAGAAAATATACATGTGGGGCTGGAGAGATGGCTCAGCGGTTAAGAGCACCGTTTGCTCTTCCAGAGGACCCGGGTTCGATTTCCAGCACCCACATGGCAGCTAACAACTGTCTGTAGGTCCAGTTCCAGGCAAACACCAAGGCAAATAAATAAATAAATAAAAGTGTTTTTTTAAAAAAAAAGAAAGAAAATATACATATAATAATAATGGTAAGAAAATTTTCAAAAAATCTCAGGGCTTCCATAAACACATGTAATTTGATTTACTGCCGTTCTAGTTAGGAAAATAGCATGCTTGGGTAATTTTTGCTGAACTAATTTATAAACATTTCTCAATATCTTATACCTAAATATCTCCAAATATACAGAAAGTTATGTAACTATAAAAAACAAAACTTTTAAATTATAAATAATACTTTGTGTATTACAATTTAACATGTGAATTAAGCCTTAAAAATCGAATGTCTTATTCTATGAAAAATGCTTTCTTAAAAGATTCTCTTCTTAGAAATATGTACACAAAGAAACAAATATAGAAAGTTGCTTAAAATTTTAAAAATTCAGGTAGTTTTTCATTTTGTTTTTAAGTCATATTAAATATTTCATATGTTCCAAATTCATTTTTAAATCCACCAATTCCTCATACCCTCTAGCCAGTTTTCCTACTGGCATTTTGAAATCCATTGAGTCAATATTTTAAAGGCTTTCATGTCTCAACCTAAAGGCTAATATACAAGTGAAAAAGACTATAGAGCAGCAGCTCTCTGTGAGTCACAAACCCTTGGGCAAACATCTCTACCCTCCCAAAAAAAAATATTACATTTCATAACAGTAGCAAACATACAATTATGAAGTAGAAACAAAAATAATTTTATGAAAACATCCCTGTGTATCCTTATTCAGGGTCCCTTCCCCCTCCCACTACATCAGGTTATTTTTTCTTCTCCACGGCTCCCCGTTCCCTTCCTGGGCTGGCAGCAGATGTCACTGACAGTTTCGCCTAATATTTATTTTCCAGATCACAATTTAAAATTTAAGGTGTCTTGCATGGGTTTCTTTAAGAGCTGCAGTAGGGCCTTACCATGTAGGTAATATTCCATGTTAAAAGATATACACTCAGTAATATTCTCACTTGTAATTTCAGATATGCACCACACTTTTCCTATGTATTTTTTGTAATTATTTCATGTTTGAGTTTATTTTTTGATAAGTTTATAAAATAAATTTTTATTGTAAAAAAGGAAAAAAAAAAAGAAAATGAAGTCACCAAAACATGAAGAACTGTATTAAAGGCTCAAAGAAGGCTAAGAATCACTACTATAGAGTTTGCAAGAGTCTAGGATCTCTGAAGCTGTGTGTACAGCAGCCTGGGGATTTTTCTCCCATGGAGGTCATCACTATTCAACATAAAAATTTAGGTGAAATCAAAATACTTTTCTTCTGCATCATTTAAAAATGTAAGGAAGGTGTAAGACACACAGGTGAAAAAATGTGTGACAGATTTCTAAACATATATGCTATGAATAAAGCCAACCTTTGTTAGTATGTAGTGTGTTAATTTAGAAAGCGCCTTCACTGTCAATACTAATTCTAGTGGCTGGCAAACTATGAGATGCTACTGCTGTCACATATAGAAACTGCTGACTTCTAAAACTTCAGATATTTGGTCTAATGTTCTCCTGAGCCATTGCTTTTGGTTAGTGAACGTCCATATAAATAAATTTAGCCTTATCAGAAAAGTTATTGATATTCGTTGCAAATTACAAATATTTAACTTTGTAATAGAAAAAAAAGGAAAGCCTTCAAAAACATTATTTACATACATAAAAGCATATACAATGTAAAGAAAATATTTGAACTCACCTTTTTTACTAAGATCAATAGAAGCTTCTAAAAGCACTTCTAATTCCCCCTTTGGCAAAACAGGAACCACCCATTGAGGCCTAATAATTATGGTAAAATAAGATTATTGTTCAGAACACTATCCACACACTTTTGTTATGACAAGTACTTATAATAGGAAAAAAGAGTAAAACAAACAATAAACAAAATCCTTATATGATATTCACTATAGTTTTAAGGAAAAAAAATCTTGCTAAGCTCTTCCTTCATGGCACTAAAGATAGGCATTATATCTATATGTAGAGTTTTAAAATACTATCAAGTAAGACATAGCAGTAACAAATCACTCAGCATTTTATGCAAAACTAGTAAGAAAGAGTATGTTAAGAGAAATTAAGGCTTTTGCTGTATGTTGCTCCTGCACTCTATTAACAATAAAAGCTATCAAGAACACTTGGAGACTTTGGTCATGAAATTTTTCAATGATGATTTAAAAAAGGCATCCATAGAATCAAGGATTTTTGAGGATGTAGCTACACATGTCACCAAACGACAAAGGGCCAGTGTGCCAACCTGACACTTAGAAGGGTCTATACAGGGACTTTGCTATGTTGCTTTTCTGGATCCATCCATTTCTAAACCATCTCTAATCATTCCACTAAAGCAAAGAAAAGAGGCAGATTCTCTGAATTAAAGAGAGTGTTAAGTAGGAGTTGGGAAAGCAGGGAACATCTCAAAACTAAGAAAGTATGCTCAACAACTCCAAAGATTATGTGCAGTGGCTGGAGCGATAGTTCTGCAGTTAAGAGCACTAACTACTCTTCCAGAGGACGGGGGTTCAATTCCCAGTACCAACATGCCATCTCACCACTGTCTGAAGTTCCAGTTCCCAGTTCCAGGCAAACATCAAGGCAAATAAATAAAAATAAAAGATTAAGAAAATCATGTGCAATGAAAGCAAACATTTTTCCAAGTTGGCTGTGCTCAACAGACAAGAACAAAGTGTAACTCTTGACCATAAATATCTGCTTCACAAAGACTTGAGGCATGTTAAATGATATCAAATGTAGTTTCTTCTTTCTGTAGTCATATGTATCTTTCAGTACACGAATACACCAATATATGTACTAATAAAGTCTATGAAGCAATGAAACTAGAAAAAAGTAGAATGATGCATACAAAGTGAAAGCAAGAGAACAGGGCAAAAAATATCCTAAAATAGTATGAGCCACTGTCCATCCCCCTTCCTTCTATTTAATGACTGTTCACTTTTTGGCCAAACGCAGTTTGTTTTTTCAAGTCATTATACTATTAACATAAAAATTAAAACAAATGCACCTGTTAATCATTTCTTCCAACTTTGCCAGGTCAGCATGAGGAAATGAAAGATCCTCATCTTCATGCTGTGGAGGAGCATCACCTTGGCCTTGTTCATCTGGAGGAGTTGCTGGAGAATTCTCATTGGAAGAATCAGATGATGAGATCTTAATTAAAGTTAAAAATTCCAGACTTAACTATCTATAAACACATGTACAACACTTAACAATTCACGTATCAGTACATACTAAGGGCAGGCTTACTTTATATCTGATATATATTACATCTATAAGTGGGGGTACTACTGCTGATCTCTGCCCCTTTCCATCACAGAGGTATTTTCCCACAAGATTAAAAATATAGCACTGAATTAAGTTAGAGAACACTTTTTAAAAATGATTCTACTAATATAAATACAATTGTAGTTAACTTTATAAAACTTTTAGAGGTACATGTATCACCACACACATATCATGATGTAACTAATAATTAAAAACAAAAGAAAATACTAATAAACTGCCATATTAGGAAAAAATTAAAATATTTCAAAAACAAGAGATATGTTAAATAAATTCTGGCTGAATATATCAACTATAAAGATGGGAGGTATAGTTAATATTAGTTCAAAATTTATTACAGTGCCAGGTCATATGGAGTGCAGTATAGATATTCCACAAAACTTTAACAAATTTAATTTCTGAGTAAGCAACATTTCAGAATGCTCAGATATTATAGCTCTAAATGACAAAAGTCTAAAATGGGATGCTCTGAAAGGAAAAGTCAAGTTTTCTGGCATTCTCACAAACCCAGTGAATACAACAGGGAGGGAAAAAAAGTACAGAATAAGAAAAAAACTTCTAAAAGTCACAACTTCATAGAATAAATTCCTGGAGACTGGAATATAGCTCATATGCAATGTATTTATTCAATAATGCATAACCCTATGAAGTTTGATCCCTAATGTTTTAAAGCCCAAACAAAAGGTTGTATTAAATTAACACAGGGGGAAGATCTGAAATTGAAGTAGGTGTCGAGAATAGTTCATTAAATGGATACTTAATTAAAGGTGCTCTAAAAATAGAAAAATAACTAGAAATTTCTAAAGTTGAAAATAAAAAATAAACATGACAAAAGAAAATAAAAACCAAACAATGGGGTTGGTATTGTGATTTATATCTATAATCCTACTACTGCAAAAATAGGAGCAGAGAGAGTTTGAGTTTCTAGGCTAGCCTCAACCACAATTTAGTTTAAAGCATAAAGAAAACATCAAAACTGTCCACTAAAATAAAATATACCACCCAAAAACACATACAAAGGCAATATGAGAAAGCAAAAAAAAAAAAAAGAAAAAAAGAAAACACGCAGAAATACATAGAAACCTAAATATACTGCATAACCAATAATAAAGACAGAACATAGAATAAAGCTATATGCCACAAAAGAGACAAAGTTTAAATAATTTAAGGATTGAAAAATACAATATATTTGGATTCTAGTCCAATTATACCATATGCTTTGAAATTATTTTATCCTAACAAAAATGTGACAGACATGTTAACAAACTATAATCAACAGGTCTTTTAAATTTTTTTGAGAGTTTTGAGAATCTCTTAAAAATTTTGGTCACAAGCAAATAAAATTGCTGGCCTCAAAACTGAAAACTGGACAAAATAACAATTTAGCTGGATGCAATGGCATAACCTTAATCTCACCACTCACAGGCAAAGGCAGGGAGATCTCTTGACTTCCAGGCCAGTAAGACCTGTTATAAATGAAACACTTTCTTTTTTTTTTGATTTTTTTTATTTTTTTTTGAAAATCAATACCAAACATTACATAAAAAAGCAAAACATTTAGAATAAATAAAAAAAAATCCATACAGCAATCAAACTTCTCTTTTCTCTAAAATATATGAAACATAAAAAATAAAATGGGTAAATAAAGTGATTTAAAACACACACACACACTAAACAAAGCAAAACTTCTGATTTGACTGTAGAAGGGTTGCTTAGCAGAAATTTGTGGTGGCCATTAGCTGGACATTAGCTGTGATCTACTACTGTCCTTTTTTTATCTGTAGCTGAGTCTATCCTGGCTTGAGAAACACTTTCTTAATAAAAAAGACATTGTAACTTGTGCAGAGAAAGAGGTAATTTCATCTCAGGTAAGATACAAGTTTTATAAACATCAATCAAAACTGATTACTAATTTTACATGAAATAAAACTGGCACTGAAGAAACTAACTATTCATTATACTAATTATAATTTTCAATGCTCTATTTTAAACAGTAATCAGAACAACCAGTCAGAAGACTGGAAAAAAGAGTTCTCAGGACTATAAAAGCATTAAAAGACTTATAGAAGGCTCCTCACATAGCAAAATACACCTGCCTCAAAAGCAAACGGATATTCATCACAGCATGTCACGAAACAAAAAGCACTCCATAACAAATTAGGACAAATCATAGATTTTTTTTTCAGAATGCAAAAAAGTGAAACCAGAAATTAACAGAAAAAGCTGATAAAATTGTAACCAAAATAAAAATGAAATTATATCTGAAACAATATATAAACCAAAGAGCAAAAAGAGGAAAGAAAAAATTAGAGTATCAGAAGCCAGTAAAAGTAAATATGTAAAAGTTCTTGTAGCAGTGTGAAGCAAGATGCAATACATTTTAAAATCTTAAATGAGGACCCTAATCATGCATCTTAAGCACAAAACAAGTCATAACTAGCACAAAATTAAAAGTAACAAAAGATAAGTACAAAGAAGATTGAATAATAAATAAAAACAAAATAGTTTTTAAAATTGTAATTGAAGTAACAGCTTCTTTATTGGATTCACTAGGACAAAAGGGAACCCAGATAATACAGAAATAAAGATACACACTACTTTCAAATGCAATAGAAATAAGCAGTATTAGAGTAACACTAAATTAACAAACTAAGTTTGATGAAGCAAGAACTTCTAGAAAATACGTTTCCAAGGCTGAGTCATGATGACCTTGGTTAAAATTGATTAAAGTTTGTATACTTAGTATTGTTTCATACAGAGATTTTAGATCAATTCACGTTTCAGTTTAACTTATGAAGTACATAAGTTAAAAAAAAATCCATGGAATCAGAGGATTTTGTTATGCCAACTAAGCACAGTAAAAGGCAAGAGAAACATCCTTTAAAATCCATGGAATCAGAGGATTTTGTTATGCCAACTAAGCACAGTAAAGGCAAGAGAAACATCCTTTTAATATAATATTTTTTCAACAAGGAAAAAAATAACCATTTTAAAACATTCCAGAAAATTCTGTTCACTTAGTGAGTCTGTTTTCAAGAAATAGCTCATTGCCTACCATAGTAGGATTTGAGTACAGTGTAAATGACTCTGGAAAAAGGAAAGATAATCTATAACCCTATAACAAGAAAGGAAAATATTCAATCTCAGATCTCTGTAACAAATGTTATACTTAGAAAGTAAGAACAATAAGAAGCATTAGTGCATGTAAAAGCTCAGAGCAAAAGCTCACTAAAATACTGAAACTAAACTGATTATTTTTTCCTCCAAATATATCACCATTACATCACAAAGGGTGCATTAAGAAAGCTTGTTTTTACATGGGACATTCATGTTTCAACAACAAATTTCAAGACATATAGAAGAATGTGGTGGAGGGAGAAAGACTAAGTCTGAACAGAAAGCAAACATTACAATCATCCCAAGAATGGCAGAGATTATCAAATGATCAATCTGTAAATTTGAAGTAGTCATTAAAACATGAAGGGTTTTAACAAAAGTGACAAAGTGAGGAAAAAAAATGTAAGCCAAGCCAAGGGATAAAAATTTTTAAAACAAAGAAAGTTAGAGATAAATACTGTAACAAGAATGAAGGAAAACAAGGATAAGATTATTAATAGACTAGCCTTCCAATAAGAAAAGCAGAGAGAGAAAAAAAGCTGAATTAAAAGCACTAATACCCAAAATAGTGTGAGATACCTAAAAAGGGGAAAAAAGGATGAGAACAGAAGTAGTATATGCAGAAATAAGTTTTAATGTTTTTTAAAAAAATTCAAATATGGTTATAAACAAGATAAAGCAGAACCTCATTACTAAACATTATACTTTCTGTTAAGTGGCAAGTCATACAATAACTTTCATACATTCATTTTTTTACATACATTTTTAATAAACACATCTGTAACTACCAAGATTAAATTTTATACCATGATACTAGCTCCTTTTACTTCACACAAATATAACCTTTATTTTGTATATTCATGGTGTCTGTAGGCTTACTGACTTGCCAGGTTCTTGGCTACTACTGATAATATACTGCTTGCACAGTTATTTACATTCTATCTTTGCTTTTAGGTGTCTTTGGGAATGTTAGGAATACAGTCTCAAGATAAAGAAGGAATAATGTAAACACACACAAGAAGGGAGTCAGGCAGGTTAAAGGTGCATGCCAAGTCAGATAATCTGAGTTAGATACAGGGATATAAAGGGTAAAAGAAATTATGTGATTCTAAGTTGTTTTCTTATTTCCACATGTACAAATAAATAAGTAAATGGAAAAAATTATCAATATTAAATATGACTTATATTAAGCCATTTCTAAATATTTTACTTGTGAAAAAAATTCTTACTCCCAGAACAGGAAAAATAATTTTTTTAGATCCAAATCAAAACAAAACTTTAATACTCATCTATCTTAATCCATTAATATTTCATTAGTCAGCCATAAAGGGAGTGTGGTATAAAATGTGGAGCTTGAACATAAATAGCTTATTTAACTTTATGCTTTTAACCAGCTATGGATAACTTAATAATTTCTTAATAATTTTGCCCCAAATTCCTAATTATCTTTAAACACAGAAAAGCATAAGTCTTCAAGTCTTATGCATAGTATGTTGATCTGTTCCAACAGCTGGTCATTTTCTTAAGTTGTATGTGGCTTTTGTTCTTAAAAATTATTCAGTACAGTACATAATTCAATTGTCCATAATTCTACAGCACCTAATATATACTGTCACCTAATATATGCTGTCACCTAATATATACTGTAATCATACCTGGTTCTGTTGAAAAGGAGGCTGAGACTGCCCCTCAGGAGCCTGTCCCTGGCTCTCATTCCCTCCTACAGGAGAGCCTCCAGTTGTGACTGTCATGATCACCAAAAAATAGACCTCTGCTAGTTTGTCTGTTTATGCTGTTATCCTAAATAGGAGATAAAGTATTAGCATATGTCCACTCCTAAAATCTCCATTTCAAGAACAAGCCAGTAAAAATTACTTTAATAACCTAAAAATAGGATAATAATTGAAAAAATGATTAACTGTTTCAAATTTAACCAGTACCATTAGTACTACATGATTATAAAATAAAATAAAAACAAAGAAAATTTTAGCATATTTTTACTCAACCTTGATAAACTGTTCTACCAAGAAAGGAAAGTCTTACCAATTTGTAACTGGGCACCAAAGTCTATCACTAAAATCCTCAAAGAACTATAGATTATGATCAGAGTTCTTTGCAACGTAACACCACAGGATGGATTGAAAAGTTTTTTAAAATATTATTTAGGGCAATGATTTATTTTTAATCAAAGCTATAAATGTGAAAGTAAAATTTTCTGTTGTTCTTTTAAAAGAATGCTAATAAATCTAAATATACCCTGTAGAGAACTAGACCAAATACCTCAGGCCTAGAAGTTATTATTATCTCCAAAATACAATGTCACCAAATTTAAAAGCAAGTTTTATACCAAAAGCCAAGTGTTGAAAGATAAGCCAAGTAAAAAAGGAATAATCTGACATTTATCAGAAATAATCCTACCACTTCATCTAAAGAAAGACATGACCACAAAAAACAAGCTAGAAAGAATAAAAACTGAATAGCCACAGTAAAGGTTACCAATACATAAGTAAAATAATTTATCAATAAGGGTTTTTTAGAAGCCAGGCATTCTTTTGAGTTAATTTTTCTTCACAACCATGCAAGAGGTTTTTTTTTTTTTAAACAGAGAATCACAGAAATAAAAAAGTCATTTTCATACAAATACCAAGTAAGCAAAGAATAATCATAACCTAGAGAGTGTACCTCTAGAGTAAAATACCATAACTTTCAACTTTATTAATAGCCATGAAAAAGGGAAACTATAAAATGTTTATTTTTGACTGACAATTTAGAAACTTTTTTTGAGGACTAGTAACATTAAACATCACTAAGGTGAAAGGCAAACATGAATTTCTCTTAAAGATTAAAAGAAAAATTGTCAAGAAAAGATGTTTCTAGAAAAGTACTAAACCAAAAGAAGAAGAAAAAATGCTAAAATATGCACATCTACACATTATCTCCTTAGGAATAATTATATCTTACCATTCCAACAGCTTTATGTAAAAACATTATTATCTTATAGATTTTATTGCTAATAAAAACTCAGTTTTCTTTAAATACGGGAGGACAAATTTTTTCTATTGGTTTAAACATGTCCTATAAACAGAGCAACATAGCTGTTCCTGGACAAAAAAAAAGTTAGAAAATGTCTCTTTCTCTGTTTTCATGATTCAGATTATGTACAAACTGAGTTAAATCAGAATATTTAAATTAGTTTAGGGTTTTTGTTTTGTTTTAAATTTGGTTTTGTTTTACAGGACAAGATTTATCAATCTATACACCAAGCTTGCCTTGAATCCACAGAAATACATCTGCCCCAGCCTTAAAAGTGCTAGGATTAAAGGTGTGCACCACCACAGACCAGCTCTAACTGCTTTTAAAGAACAAAAGAAAATGCTAGAAAGATGGCTCAGTATTTAAGAGCAGTCAATGGCTGTTGTTACATAAAATTCAGGTTTGATTCTCAGCACCTACACAGTAGCTTATCATTGTTCATTTCCAGGAGAAAGATTACTTTCTTCTGGACTCTAAAAACACTAGGTAAAAACAACCATCTTACTTTAAAGATAAACATGTTTCAAAAACTGTAAACTGTATTATAAATATTTTTCCTAAAAGTTTGCACTAGTAGATATATTCTGAAGACAGCTTGATAGTGCAAAATGCATTTTGAGATCCTGTAAGACTGACATAATTTGATAATAATCATAAAGTTAGCTAACTGGGTCCCATTATCAACTATAAGCATCAGCAAACAACAACAACAAAAAAAAACTCTTAAAATTAATTCTCTAAGGATTGAAAAGCTAATTTAGCCATTAAAGGAACATTCTTTTCAAAATAAGATAAGTTCCATTCCCAAAAGCTAGATTGGGTGGCTCATAACCCCAGCTCCAGAGAATACAGTAGCCCTATGCTCCATGAGGACCCACACATATACACAAACTAATAAATACACAGGCACACAAAATAAATATACATATCTTTAAAAACTACTTTTGCACAACTCAGATTTTCTTGTAAATGTTCTATTAAAGAATATTATCTCCTCAAGCTTGAAAAAAACAAAATGTCAGTTATTCCTAAAGCCAATCAAGTACAAATATAAAAAGTGATTTAAAGAGAACAGACTGTACATTCATCATTTTAATGCTACTTAGGATTTAAAAAAAATAAATCTAACCAATTTATCTTTAAACCTCAAGCAAACAAAAAAGTCATTCTCAATTCACCAAATAATTTCAAACTTTCATCTTTCCCACACTGAAAAAAATAAAGTTTAAAATGTTAAAAATCACATAAATGAGCTTTGAATTAAGAATAAATAAAGGTACTATCATATTTACATTATTAACATACCAAGGAAATGCAGTTTAATGTTCTTTTAGCTTTTCTTTTCTTTTTTAAGTAATAGGTTCCTTATTCTTTCTTTAATATTTATTTTTATTTATTTTATGTGAACTGGTGTTTTACCTGCATGTATAACTGTGTAAGGATGTCAGATCTTGGAATTACAGACAGTTGTTAGCTGCCATGTGGATGCTGGGAATGGAACGCAGGTTCATTGCTCTTAACCACTGAGCCATCTCTCCAGCCCTCTTTTATCTTTTCAAGGTCATGACTTGAGATTATTACTACTAGTTCAGTTAAGGTTCATTGCTCTTAACCACTAAGCCATCTCTCCAGCTTTCTTTTATCTTTTCAAGGTCATGGCTTGAGATTATTACTACTAGTCCAGTTAACATTTTTATAATAATTTAGTGGTAATGAGCCCAAGAAAGACACTGAAATTTTCTAGTTAATACCCTAAGTTCATTTTGTAAAGTGAAGACATAAAAAAGTAATCAAAGCACCTCAATAAGTACTGGGTGATGATTCATAAATGTTAATTTACAAAGTGAACAGCTTTCTTAAACATGCAATGTCACATTAAAAATTAGAGCTCAAGTATTTAACAATTCGTGAGTGAAAAAGCTGAATAAAATTTTCAAACTGTAGGCAAAACATATTTCCATACATAAGTCATTTATGTAAAGCTTTAATAAATACAGTATAAAACCTAGTTTTCACATAACTTTACACAAATTCTTTGTGTCTTTAGAACTGATACAAAAATAGAAAAACACATTTATGAAATATCACAAAAATTAGGTTCATGAAC
>PVIH01023565.1:0-24586 GCA_004025045.1 Sigmodon hispidus | reverse complement strand
AACACTGAGAACCTTAATTTTATACAATAAAGTATGCTTTTAAATATTAATATTTATTATAAATCTAAGTAAATGACATGAGAATTGCCATTTTATTTCATTTATAACATACCAATAAAGGAAGAATCCGTAGCATATATAAATATAATAAAGGCTAGAAGCCATGTGTGGAGATCAAGGAGAAAATGCATGCTAAACACACTTGTGGTAAAATCACTGCTTTATAAAACCCGCGGTTTTAATTGTTTGCTATTGAGGACTTTGGGCTTCAAATGATGGAAGAAACTTCACTGTATAAATGTAATAAAGTGAACATCACATGGATTTTATGAAGGAAATCAAATACATTTAGAGAAAAATCTACACAAAGCTTTATTTATCTAAGCCCAATGATTGTCATTTGAAGTACTGTTTTGTATATTAATTTTTTAATATCAAATATTTATTCAAGAACTGAAAAAAAAAAAAAAGAAAAGAAAAGGACTCTCCAATGTACCGGGAAGGCATCTTGTCTTCAAGACTCACTTGTAGTCAAGTGAGTCTACACTTTAATTAGTGGACTTATGTGATATCTGCCAGTCATCTTATTTTAACATACCCAGGTATGTCATACTGCATGTGAGAGAAATCTTCAAAGACTGTTCTGAATGTCTAAATGGTCAAAAATAGAATCCCTGAAACTGAGATAGGCATGAAAAATTTAGTTTCAAATCACAGATTTACCTTAACTTCTACCCAGAAAATTCATTTTACACTGATACCTAGATGATGAGAAATAATTTTTCATAGTTGCCACCCATAGTTGCTATGTAAATCACAGTATTTTCTAAAGATATGTTTGAAGGATGCTGTATTAGGGATTCAAGGAAGAAAGATAAATTTTATTTTATTGTCTGTCTTCCTTGAATAAGGATATACAGGGATGAAAAAAAATTCAGAGGGAAAGCTGAACACAAAGAAAATATATGTGTAGTAATCTTATTTGCATTTCCACCCTTGATAAGCCATGCTTATGATTATTATCCTCTGTATAGTTATTGTTAACTCTTCGGCATTTTTTTTAAAATTATTTTTACTTTTTTTGATATATACAAAATAAAGAAAAAAAAGAAAAAAAAATAACAATATTTTGTGTGATATAAAGATGTGTTCTTTTCAAGCTTTCACTTGGTAAAATCTGATTATCAGCAATATTATTTTATTTTAAAAATGTATTTTATGTATCATTGAGAACATAAATACCCCATCACAGATTTATACTCAATATGAGTATAGGAAGGCACTCTGATAGACTGCTTGAAAATTCAGTAGAACCTGAAATCTGACCAACTTTGTAAGTTCAGAGGTCTCAAAATTCAAATATTCCCCTACTCGCAAGGTGGGTTAGTCACATGACACACACATACATGTGCATGTCTCATGTGTATATATCATACACATTCATGCTATATTTCACAGCCAATTATGTGATATTTAATTGAACCAAATGATTGAGGAAGCAAAACTTAGGATGGACCACTAACCATTGGTTGTCAATAACACTGGATCTTTTGAGGTATTAGAATAAGAAATATCTACTGGACAGAACTTACTATCCCCTAATAACTTAATATTTAATGGTACATTCTCTGTGTTACATAATGGTTTGTCTTGTAGAAGTGTATGGTATCTCAGTTTTGTTCGTAAAGTGAAAATGCTGTAAAATATCTTAGATTTTTTGAGATATGCATGCCAGTTCATTGGTAGCTTTAATTATCTTACCAGTGCCTGTAAAGCAAAAGCAAGTCTTCTAAGTGTCATGAACAGCAGACACTGCAGTTTAGGCTATTTCCATGTCATGATTGATAAAGTAATATTAGGGACATGTGTGTATATAGTTTTGATTTCCAAATCTTTGGATTAGAGTAGCATCCATTATTTAAATGTCATTTGGTCTGTTTATAGGAAAAAATCCCTGAAAAATATGATATAATGCCCATAGGACAAATGAAATATTGAAGAGCTATGGTTCTTGCTGATTCTTGGTTAGTTGAAATTTTGGTGTAGAAATGGAGCAGAACTGAGAATTAGATCCAGTCAGTGGCCTTTGAAGAGATGAAAATAAAGACAGAGCAAAACTACAATGTCTTCCAATTTCTCAGGAAATTCAAAATAAGCACAAATACAGATGATACAGGCAATCAGACTAGGAGAATTCTGGGAAGACAAAAGGCAGAGCAGTAGATGCCAGTCATATACTGAGGAAGCAAAATGAGAATACTGCACTGAAGCAAAACCAAGTGAGCTGCTAAACATACATAAAATTATGAGTTAATCTAAGTTAATTAATACTAAATAGGGACTACTGGCCTAGTACTTACATTAAAATTTAGCTTCTGAGTTAATTATTTCATAAGTGGCTGCAGGACTAGTTGGGAGGACAGAAAAAAATTTAATTCCATCATCAATACATCTACACCATGAAATGCAATGTATGTTTAGGAGTTAAAATAAGTTACAAATGTGCATGTACATTGACAAACATGTGGTTCCACTAACTCACTGACGCTGGTCATCAATTATTCAGCTCCACTACTGCCATTCACTAAGCTTATAACAGGTGCATTCAAGTCTTTGAAAATCAATAGTCATGACTTTCTATGTATAAGAATATGCTGAGATTGGGGATGCTAATCCAGAAGGGGGAGAAATATTTGAGAACACAGACATTTTAACCTAGAAAGATCAATAAAAAGGGTACAAACAAGCCCTTTAAAGTCTTGTACACAAATCTATAGCACATTGGTGATACAAATGCTGACTAAACAAACAGACTGAACTGCAGGTAAGATTTCCCTAAATACTTGTCACTTCACAAGTGTAAAAGCAATTTCCATTCATGGATTCAAATCTGCATGTGTTATATTTCTTTCTATTCCAGGTGCTGTGAGTTTTCTGTTTCCTGTGAAGCTGCAGGATTGAAAATTGTATTATAAAGATAGTGTACTCTAAACAAAAAAAGCAAAAAGCAAAGCATGTCCAAGCTGCAAACCACAACCCCTGAAAAGCTTTGGATCTGAAACACCTGGGAGTGGCACCTTGGGTACCACTCCCTCTACAGGAACACCTGACTCAGTCTTAATGTTGGGGGGAGGAAACTGGATCTGCCAGAAGTGGATGCTGAACTGAGCAATATTGGGATCTTGGTACCTTCTGCCCATGCTGGGGAGGAGATGAGGAGTTGTGGAGAAGAGAGAGTGACTGGACGAGGTGGGAGGCAGAAGAGACCTTGAATAAGGATATACATGGATAGAAAATGTGACTTCATTCATAATAAAAAAAAGAAAGTATACATCATGGTCATCACTTGGCCTGTCTCTGTAGCTTTCTTTCGCACCAGTGGTCATTGCTAAAACTAGAACACCCACAGAAATAATACTGTGAACCCCTAGAGAGAACATCTGTGGCACAAGTCAACATCAATTCTTGAATTATGTACTTAGTTTCACCAGATACTTTACAAAATAGACAAAACAAATAGTGAGGTTTTGTGTGTGTGTGTGTTTGAGAGAGAGAGAAAGAGAATATGATAGAGAAAAAATATGCAAATAGGTTTTCAAAACCCAGAAGGGGGCACTGTGAATCCATCAATTGCTAAGAAGTAAAGGGTATCAGAAGCAGATAAGGATGTTGTGAATTGGGGCAATTTCAAAAGCCCTGTAGATTTCATTACCATTTTTATTACATTCACAGACCATGGTGTAGTTGACAAGTGAGATCCCCATGCTACAACACACTGGAGAGAATATTTGTTAAATAAAATTCATAGCAAGGTCACTAAGTTACAGAATAGATTTCTGCTTCTGGATAGTAAACAAGTTGATAAAAGATGTCTCAGTAAGATTAAGGGTATTTTAGTTCAAGAGCACTGATCAACATTTAAAAAAAATTGTTCCAGGAATTCCCAGCTGATTTAAAATTCATGATGATTTCTACTGAGCACTGGTGTGGAACGGGCATTAGCTCCAAAGCTCTAGGCCAGTGTCTGATGGGGGCAGGATAGTCAATGCATCTTCTGAACATCAAACACATTTTTGACCCTAAAGAGGTTCAATTGACTCTAGAACCATGAAACTGTGGTTCTCTTTAATGGACATGTATGTGATAGCTAGATTTTACTGGGATTTCAGAACATTGAGTGCACAGGTGCCAGGATAAAATAGGGAATGCATTTCACCAAAATTGTTTAGTAATTAAACCTTATCATTCATCTGACTAACAGGAAAATGTTACATGTTCTGTCTAAAAGAGAATCAGGTTTGATCTAACAAATATTACAAATATTATTTCTCATTATTGCATTAATTATAGAAATTGTGGTTTTAAATACAGAAATAACCACATAAGCACCAGTACCTCATTTGTGGTCTTTCCCACAGTCCCAGAGCAGCACAAAAGTTCTCACTGTGGGTTGAAGTAAGATCATCCTCTACCTCATGGCAATAGCCAAAGCAAAATGTATTACTAGAAGAAGGGCTACTGGGGAGACAGAGACCAAAATTGTCATTTTGTCCATCCCAAGGTTCAGCTAGAGTTGGGTAAGGAGTCTTTAAGATTTTATAAAATGTTCCTGCCATGACTATGACTAAGATTGCTTCCCTAATCCTATTTGAATTGTGTGGACAGAACATAACCTGAGCAAGAATGAATTAGAAGGATACTCACACCAATTAGCCAAACAAACTACACACAGAAATTTCAAGACTGAACCAAACAAAATGTAGACACAATATCCAACACAATCTACATGGAGTTGTAGTCTTTCTGTTGATTTCTTTACCTATATGTCTCACTAATCCATGGATAAAACATGGAATACTTAAGAAACTGCATCTGAGGTTAAGTGTCATTGTAGTTTTCCAAAGTCATGTGATGTGTTTTAGGTATAGTCTGAAGCAGGTTGTCAAAATTTGTTCTCTCCTATTTTCACTTCAGTACAAGTGGGAGCTGCAAAAGCTGGATCCAATGTCACCAGAGATGAGCCTTGCATTGAGAAAGTCATTGATAATAGTATGGATATTACTTAAAGTCAATCTTAGCAACATTCAGTTAGCATCTTCAGGTGAATAGCCCTTTATTCCTGCATCAGATCCCCAAGAGCACTGAGTTTTAAGGAGGTGTCAATGGTCAAGGGAAACAGTACAATATCAGTATAAGGCATAACAACCCAAACTACAGTGGAGCTCAGAAATATCAGGAGACACATGGAGCCAAATGTCTTCAGGAGAGGGATGAGTTGTGGTGCAGTTTGGTCTCTGAATTCTATTAGCTAACCTGCACCTGCTGTGATTGGCATATGTTTCCATGCTAAATAACAGTAAAAAGTCTGTGTTAAAATTTTCACAGGACTGTAGTTTCTTGTTTGTTTTACTTAGTTTTCATTTATTTTTACAATATTTTAAAAAATTATACAATGTATTCTGATTACTGATTCACTTCCCCATATTCCTCACAGAACCTTCCTGTGGTTTCTTCTTCAATTCCATATCCTGTTATCCTCCATGTAGAATAATAACAAATAGACAAAAAAGATTTTTCAAAACCAAGCAAAAACAAAACAACAATTACTGTCACACAAAAGATACACAAAATCCTAAAACTTCAACTCTGTATCCATGATATATAAGCAAAAGGCAACTGAAGCAAAAATTTAAAATGTGATATGAGAGTAAACATTTACAAAAATACCATTGAGTTAATTTCGTTGTGTGTGACCTAGTGAAGTAGCTGAACAAGTAAAGGTGTTCACTAACAAACTTGGCAATATAAATTAGATTGCTTTGTTGTGTCCAAAGTCATGACCCTGGAGAGACCACCAGAGACAAGGATGTAGCAGAATGCAAAAGCAAGGTTTATTGAATAGAGAGGAGCTAGCTCGTGAACCACTCCAGATGTCCATTACTCCAAAATTAGGCAGGAAGGTTGATTAGGACATGGCGGGGGGAGTTGGGGGGCTCCTTTTAAAGCCGGAGGCTGTAAATTAGGTTCAGGTGATGATAATGTTAGTAGTCATTAGCTAATTGGCTCGTGCTAGGGGCTTTGCAGAGACTAGGGTGGGGTGCCTGGTAACAATGAGTGAGGCTTTTGATTGGTCCGTACCAAGATGAAAATAACAGTGGGTGCATATCTTATGGTCTTAGGTCAATTAGAACTATTTTCATTTTTATTATTATTTCTTCCATGGCATGTTTGGGCTAGTGGATGCCTTGGGTTATATTCTGTTTTGGGGAAAGCAGGAGACTTTCTGGCACTGGGCTGAAACAAGTTCTCAGCTTGAACTCACATCATAGAATACAAGGACTTAATTCCATAAGTTGTCTTCGGAGATCACACATACACTTTGGTGTATGTATGCTAACCCCTGTTCTCACAACTGAATATAGTAAAACCATTTTCATAACAATTGTACAGATCTGAAGAAGCTCCTGAGAACTCACATTAAAATAAGAATCTATTGGCATGTGATGATTGATGAAGAAAATACAATCAATTATCTTTGGAACATTTCTGAAGCATTGCTATGTACTAGTGAATGTCTACCAATGTATATACTTAATGGATTGTGTCACTTGTTAGTGAAACACAAGAAGTCAAAAAGTTGAAAAAGAGACTTATTGGAAGATTCCAAGAGAAATCTAAAGGACATAGTGGGTGTAGATATCATCATACTATATTTTGAATATGGACACATGGATTAAAATTTCAAAAAATATTAATTATGAATAGGAAAATAAGGGGGGTGCTGTCTGCAGAGTAAGTCCCAGCACACTCTGTAGCAGGTACAGATAAAGTTTGCCTGTCACCACACCCCCAGCTGCTGCTGAGGGAATTTGCATGGCTACCCACCTCCATCTCCAACTGAGCAAACAGATAATGACTGGGGTCCCTGAAGGACAGACTCAGACCCTGCCCAGAGAGGAGACAGGAGGCCCACAAGCCCGAGTACCACAATTGATCAGGAGCCACATAATTGTGAACCACTGAAGCCATGGAGAAACATCAGTGGAAAAACTTACATAATAATACAAAGAACAACAAGGTAACTCCAGAAGAAAGTGGCGATCATACAAATACAAGAAATGAACTGAGTAATGAAGAGGAAACAGAGGGAAGCAACACCAAAAATTCCTTTTTGATGATCATCGAAGCTCTCAAAGAAGATATGAAAAATAGCCTTAAAGAAATAGAAGATAACACAAACAAAAAATGAGATCCCCATGCTACAACACACTGGAGAAAATATTTGTTAAATAAAATTCATAGCAAGGTCACTAAATTACAGAATAGATTTCTGCTCCTGCTGGATAATAAGTAAGTTGATAAAAGATTTATCAGTAAGGTTAAGGGTATTTTAGTTCGAGGGCACTGATCAACATTTTAAAATTTATTGTTCCAGGAATTCCCAGCTGATATAAAATGTATGATGATTTCTAGTGATCACTGGTGTGGAATGGGCATAAGCTTCCAAAGCTCTAGGACAGTGTCTGATGGGGGCAGGATAGTCAATGTATCTTCTGAGCACCACACATATTTTTGACCCTAAGGAGGTTCAGATGGCCCTAGAACCATGAAAAGGTGGTTCACTTTAATGGACATGTATGTGATAGCTAGATTTTACTGGGATTTAAGAACATTGAGTGCACAGATGCCAGGATAAAATAGGGAATGCATTTCACCAAACTTGTTTAGGACTTAAACCTCATCATTCATCTCACTAACAGAAAAATGTTACATGTTCTGTCTCTAAGAGAAGCAGTTTTGATCTAAGAAATATGATTTCTCATTATTACATAAATTATAGAGTTTGTGGTTTTAAATACAGTGATAACCACATAATCACCAGTACCTCATTTGTGGTCTTTTCCACAGTCCCACAGCAGCACAAATATTCTCACTGTGGGTTGAAGTAAGATCATCCTCTACCTCATGGCAACAGCCAAAGCAAAATGTATTACTAGAAGAAACACTATAGGGGAGACAGAGGCCGAAATTTTCATTGTATCCCTTCTACAAATGATGTCCATCCCAAGGTTCAGCTGGAGTTGGGTAAGGAGTCTTTAAGATTTTATAAAATGTTCCTGCGATGACTATGACTAAGATAACTTCTGCAATCCTATTTGAATTTTATGGATTGAACATAACCTGAGCAAAATGAATTAGAAGGATGCTCGCACCAATTAGCAAAACAAACTACAGACAGAAATTTCAGGACAGAACCAAACAAAATGCAGACACAATATCCAACAGTCTACATGGACTTGTACTCTTTGGGTTGATTTCTTTATCTACCTTTCTCAGTAATCCATGGGTAAAACATGGGATACATGAGAAACTGCATCTGAGGTTAAGTCTCATTGTAGTTTTCCAATGTCAGGTGATGTGTTTTAGGTATAGTCTGAAGCAGGTTGTCAAAATTTGTTCTCTCCTATTTTCACTTCAGTACAAGTGGGAGCTGCAAAAGCTGGATACAATGTCACTAGGGATGAACCTTGCATTGAGACAGTCATTGGTAATAGTATGGATATTACTTAACGTCAATTTCAGCAACATTCAGTTAACATCTTCAGGTTAATAGCCATTTATTCCTGCATCAGATCCCAAAGAGCACTGAAGTTTTATGGACATGTCAATCGTCAAGAGAACACTAAAATATCAGTATACAGCATAACAAACCAAACTACAGTGGAGCTCAGAAATATCAGGAGACACATGGAGCCAAAAGTCCCCAGGAGAGGGATGAGTTGTGGTGCAGGTTGGTCTCTGTATTCTATTAGCTAACCTGCACCTGCTGTGATTGGCATGTTTCCATTCTAAATAACAGTAAAAAGTCTTTGTTAAAATTTTCACAACACTGTAGTTTTTGTTTCTTTTATTTAGTTTTCATTTATTTTTACAATATTTAAAAATATACAATGTATTCTGATTATTGATTCATTTCCCCATATTCCTCACAGAACCTTCCTATGATTTCTTCTTCTCAATTCCATATCCTGTTATTCTTCATTTAGAATAAAACAAATAGACAAAAAAGATTTTTCAAAAACATTCAAAACCAAGCAAAATAAAACAATTACTCTCACACACAAGATACACAAAATCCTAAATCCAGAACTCTTTAAACATGACATATAATCAAAAGTCAACCAAAGCAAAAATTCAAAATACGATATCATTGAGTTAATTTTGTTCTGTGTGACCCAGTGAAGTAGCTGAGCAAGTAAAGGTGTCCACTAACAGACTTGGCACTATAAATTAGATTGCTTGAACTCACATTATAGAATACAAGAACTCAATTCCATAAGTTGTCTTCGGAGGATCACACATACACTTTGGTGTATGTATGTTAAGCCCTGTTCTCACCACTGAATATAGGAAAATTATTTTTATAGTAAGTGTAAAAATCTTCAGAAGCTCCTGAGAACTCACATTAAAATGATAATCTATTGGCATGTGATGATTGATGAAGAATATATAATCAAATTTCTTTGTAACATTTCTGAAGCATTGCAATGTACTAGTGAATGTCTACCAATGTAAATACTTAATGGACTGTGTCATTTGTTAGTGAAGCACAAGAGGTCACAAAGTTGAAAAAGAGACTTATTGGAAGATTCCAAGAGAAATCTGAGTGGCATATTGGGTATAGATATGATCATACTATATTTTGAATATGGACACATGGATTAAAATTTCAAAAAATATAAAGTATGAATAGGACAATAAGGGACCTACTGTCCTTGCCAGGGAGGACATAAGGAGTTGGGGGATAGCTGTGAATTGTAGAGGCAGGAAGGAAAGGTCATTTAAACAAGGGGATACATGGATAAAAATGAGACTTTATTAATAATAAAAAACAGTAAAAAAAACTTGTTAATTATGAAGAGATGCACTTTTCAAAAGGCAGTCCCTTTGTCTCAGGGCTTCTATTTCTGTGAGGAAACATTGTGATCAAATGTGACCTGGGGAGCCAAGGACTTATTTCATTTTACAACTTGTAGTCCATCAGTACAGAGATGGCAGAGTAGGAGCTGATGCAGAAGCCAGGAAGGTGTGACACTCACTGGCTTGTCCCCCCATGACTTGGCTCAGTCTGATTTTATAGAGTGCCTAGGACCACGAGCCCAGGGGTGTCCCCATCCACAGTGAACTGGGTCCTCCCATATCATTATCAGTATTGAAAGTTTACCACAGTCTTGCTCACAGGTGAGAGTATTTTCTCAGTTGATGCTCCCACTTCCTAAATGAGTAGCTTGCTTCAAGTTGACGTTAAACTGGCCAGTGCATCCTTATTTGGTATGAAATACTTAACAGAGCATAGGGGACCACTCTGTCCACTGGGAGTTTTCATAATGGACAACAAATGCACACTTTAATGCTTATGAAGAAATAGGTTACTGTCTTCAGAAATAAATTATGTGTATTATATATTGAAAAAATTTTATATGTTTAAATTTTTATATACATGAACATTGTACACTGTAGATATTTACTCCATAATAACTCTTTTTCATATCCTTTCCTCTTATTTTTTCCTTAATTCTACTAGATAAATTTATTTATACATCAATGTGTATTTGTATTAATTGTTATGTGGAAGTAATATTTAAAAACTGCTAATGAAAGTTTTATTTAATTTCTGTGTTTCTGAGGTCGACTTAACTAATGTATTTACCTCTAGTGCCTTCATTTTCTACAAGTGATGTATGTTTCATATTTCCTACAGATAAAAAAGTTCTGTTGTGTTCTTTATACAAACATGAATTCTTGATAAAAACTATGTTGATATATACATACTTTATTACCATAATTTAGTTATTGTAATGTTGCTGAACATGGCAAATATTTTTGTAATATGTTTATTTTTGGTTGTTTGGATGAATTCCTTAGTATATAATTTGTTGGAAAGGCAAATATTAATTTAACATACAGGAAGGGAGGATGTAAATTTCAAAATTTCAAACCTATCAGAATTTAAATTTTATGTCAGTATTATCATCACAACAACCATCTATTCATCAATCTGATAACCTTGTCAAAATTGGAGCAACTGTCTCAGGCCAGTAATCTATTAAGAGTTCAGGTCCTGATATTACATCTTCAACATCTGCATAGAGCTCAGGAAGAGAATGTTATACAGTTCCCAAAAGAGGTTTCAGAGTTGGCTCTCAGCATCTTGCTGCCTGACCCAGATATCTTCTACCTCCTTCCCCAGATGCTCTAGTACTGATTTAAGAAGGATACAGCTCATAAATATGCAAATTACTAGAATCTATACAGAAATATCCACACCAAAGAACAACATAGGAACAGTGTTCTCTCTACAGTTAAAGAAGTCATAAGCCTTCATCATGAAATGGAGCTGGATTATTTTCTTCCTCATGTCAGTAAACACAGGTAAGGGGCTTTAAAGTTCTAAAAATGAAAAATAAACTGTGACTCAGGTAACAATGACATTTATTATGTCTTTTTCTCCTCAGTTGTTAATTCCCAGGCTCAGCTGCAGCAGTCTGGTCCCGAGCTGAAGAAATCTGAGACATTAGTGAAGTTGTCATGCAGGGCTTCTGGCTACACTTTCACTGACTACTATATGCACTGGGTGAAGCAGAAGCCTGAACAGGGTTTGGAATGGATTGGAGCGATTTATCCTAAAAATGAAAATACTGGTTATTCTCCGAAGTTCCAGGGAAGACCACACTGACAGCACACACATCCTCCAGCACAGCCTACATGGAGCTCAGCAGCCTGACATCTGAGGACTCTGCCATCTATTACTGTGCAAGACACAGTGCTGCAACCACATCCTGAGTGTGTCAGAAACCCTGGAGGAGCAGGAAGCTGACCTGGGATTGAGATGACAGAAAAGATTAGCATTGAAAGTTGTTCAAAATTAATCATTCTAAAGGTTCCATTATCTCTTCACAGAATTATAGGGTCTCTGTCAAATCTTTGCACCTGCTGGGTTTAAGGTTAGGCTGTTTCAGGATGCCCGTAGAGTACTCCATAACTTTACCAGCTGTTTACCAGTTGTGACCACCTCCTTTGATATGATTCCTTTTTAATTAGCTAAAATAGGACAAATTATAGCACTACATTATGATATAACTAGTTCTTAAATCTAAGAGACTGGAATTGTTGCTGGAATACCTGGGACTGGGCTATATTCTGAAATAGGCCAGTAAAAATAAGTCAATAACAGGTATAAAAACCAAACTGTCTCATAGCCTAATTATGTTTACTTACATCAAGGAAAGGCAATTTGTTGGTAGAGGTACCCATAAATTCTGGGATAGATGCTCTAACCTTTTCTTTGAAATTTTAGTTTATATCTTTATTGCTATAAATTATCTTGAAAGGATTTTAAGCATAGTAATGAAATATTTTATTGTTTTAGGATGAATGGTGAAGCTGAGTGTCCTGTTGTGGATCCCCTATGATGCAGAGTCTGTTACATTGGCAATGAGCTTGTCTCTTACAAATATAGCATTGAAGCCTGAGCATCAGGATTCAATGATGAAAAACTAAAAGCCCTGATCCTGTCAAAAGCAGCCCTGGGTGATCATTATTCTGTTTCCGGAAACTGGATTGTGTTTTTAACCAGTTTTTGATCAACATTGACTGGAGCAGTTAAAAGCATTTTACATTTTACAAATAATTTTAGAATGTGGTTTACTATACTTAGGATAATTAGCAAGTTTTTGTTTATTTTATTTTTGAAAATGTGCATTTCTTTCTGCATTTGAAACATACATGAAGCCACATGGAACCAGCCAGAATCTGAGCCTTGTACATTTCTGTACCTTCATTTTCTCATATCTTTATTAAATCAGTGACTTTATGTTAGGAATTAGCAACCACCTAATGAAGCTTCTTGCTACTGAAAGTTGCTTAATCAGCAGATGACAGAGACAAGGAGGAAGCCACATCACGATTATCTATTTGCTGCTTTATAGCTTATAGATTATCAGCAAGTCATACAGGGCTCTGTAGATTGATATGGGTTGTACTTCTGTGTGCAGTGAATATTCTTTGTTACCATTGGTTAATAAAAAAAAGTATTTAGCCTAAGGCAAGCCAGTTTAAATGCAGGTAAGAAATCTAAGCAGAGATGAAGATGATGATGTACAAAGTAAGAGAAAAGCTTCAAGCTGCCCCCCAAGGAAGAAAAATATAATTAAAAACAAGTAAAGCCTTAGAACATGTGACTATACAACAGAATAAACAAATAGACTGAGTGAAGTCATGAGATCTAGTGGAAATAAGCCTGAGCTATATGTGAAACAGTTTATAATGAATATAACCCTTTCTGTTATTATTTGGGACTGAGCAGCTGTGGTTACAGACCTTGGAGCTACGTTGGCCAAAAATTTCAGGCTATAGTAGAGTTCTGTTTATAGAGGAAACATGCCTGTGGGAGTACTAATTTCATAATTGATATTCTAATTTCATATAGCAGTTTGCCTTCTTTTGCTGTCAACCACTTGAGGAGCCCACAAGCAGCTGGGCCACTACTTTAGATGATTCCTTGTCCAAAAAAATGATAAGTAATAAATATCTATAGGGATTTTTAATTATAGTTATGAGTAGCAATGAACAAATATTTGTCAATACAATACTGATTAAATGGGCTAAACTGAGTGGTTGTGAGTTTTGTTTTCATGAAGGCTTGTCAGTCTAAGTGAATTATTTTATAAATATTTGTTAAAACTTCTATTCTTATTTTAGGGAAATGCCTCTCAACTCCATTATCAATGTCACTATTTTTGAGATTTATTTTATTTGGAGAATGGGTAGTTTATTGACACGATTTATCATGTTTCTTTTTTTAAACATGAAAAGGTTGAGTTTATTTTTTTAAAAAATTGAAAAATGGATTGGAGTGAAAACACATGTATGAGTTTGTTAATAAAATCATGCTTATCATATTTCTTTAATGTCTGGAACCACATCCAGTAATTGTTGAGCATAGGAATCTTCCTTAAGGCCTTTTGTGGATAAGAATCATTAATATATTAATATAAGAAGAGAAGTATGGCAGCAAGATGCAAGATGCTTAATAGGAAAACTTTTTTTTTTTTATTCTGAGACTTTCTTTTCTTTGGTGAGACTGCAATGCTAGCCTAAACTGGTTCTACATGATTAAAGATTTTAATATTACTGGTACCACTAGCAGCAGAAGATGTCATCACTTTTTCTCCAGATTATGAATGAGTCTCCTGGTCATTGTATCATGGATGTTTTTGGTAATAGTCAATAGTTGATGAGTTTATTTTGATTATGCTTTGGCTCCAATTTCTTTATGTAAGTTTTATAGTTGGCTTGAACACAATTAAAATAAACTAAGATTTATTAATAATATTTTACATCACATTAAAAAAATTAAAGTAGTTCCCCTTGATGTCACTTAACCAAGAGCAAACCTAAATTTGAATTTCCTACTTGACTCTTCCTGTGCTCACTCTTGTTTTTCCTCTTGTTAGAGTCTGAATCTATCTGTATCCATCACTTTCCATATACTTCTCTCTCTATCACTCTAGCCACCCACAATCATTTCTCTCTGTGAGTCTATCTCTGTCTTTCTCTCCCTTTTTGTCTCTGCTAAAATAAAATCTTTGCTCTGTATTCCTTAAATAGCACAGAATATATGAGATTAGAAAAGTATTAAGGATGTTAGCAAGTCATCTTTAATGACTTTTTCATTAGACTCAAACTATATACTGCATTACAACATCTTTTTTTTCAAACTATGTCATATTTTAGCAATTCTAAATACTTATATAAAAATCATTGAAACTTATATTTTGTATTTTCAGCAAATGATTATCATACCATAAACACAAAAGTATCTGTTAGTTTTCAATCAGGAACATGGGGAGACACACAAATAATATTAGTACTATGTATTATCTCATTGTATAGAAGCTGATTATGTAGAAAATTTTAGGCAGGAAACTTTGGATGTCACAATATTCTCTTGAAGGCAGATTAAATGAAAGGTATTGAGTGTTCATTATGATGACAGTCTAAAGAATACTATAGCATAATGTTTAATCTGACTGTGTGGCTAAGCAAAATTTCATTCTCTTAAAGTGTATGAGATAATTTTACTCTAATGTATCACCTCAAAGGAATAATGTTTGTAAAGTATTAAAAGTAGTATTAAAACATTTTTACAGGACTAGTTTATTGACATAGTGTATATGCTTTCGTATTGTCAATAGTTCTGAAAATATGCATTATGTACAATTCTTTAGTCTCATTTTACTGCCTTTCCAGGCACACTACTTAACCTACACTCTAAAGACATTATAGAACATGGACCTACCCTGATCCTGTATCAACACTCAGAAACTGTTAAGCAGCTGGTGGCCACATTTCTATGGTGTCAATAACTACCAGCATGGAGACCTGTGGTCCTTAATAATCTCAAGGTTTTGACTCAATAAAAAGACACTTTAGCTCAGAACAATAACATTTTATGATCTTCTAGCAGACATCCCCCCATGATGACATGAATATAACGTGCTTAATATGTATGCAATCATTTGGGGAAAAATTTGTGGCAGGCATGAATCCACTATGCCATCTCTATATTAAAGATTATGCAAACCTATAATGGATTTAAATAGATTTTAAAATACCAATAATTTTATAAAACATCCTACTGTCTTTCTTTAAGTGAAAAGCAGAGATTAATTAGGAGGCATGTGAATCTTCCACTTCTGAATTTTGTATTTAATAGGACTCTTCAATGTATTGGGAAGTTATTTGTCAAGTGGATGTACGACCTTGACTTGAGGAGTTTTCTAACACCTGTTGGACAAGCAATTGTAAAATACCCAGTAACCTCCTATCAGTGTGAGACAGATTTCCATCATGAGTCCTGGATATCTGAATAATTAAAAAGTAAATTTGAGGGACTGAGATATGCCATAGAAAATTTACTATTATTTGCCTTTTGGCCAGAAGAAGCAAGTGAATCATTTCCATTTTTTCAAAACTTAAACAAGCTAATTCTGCATAGTTACTGCCCTGAATTGCTAACTATATCACAATATTCCCTAAAAATATAATTACAGTACATTGAATTGGAGATTCAAGGAAGAAACAAACATACATTACATTTCATTTTCTTGATTCCTTTTGCACATAAACTTGTGGTAGACTATAAAATTTTTCTTTCTTTTATTCTTTCATTAGGTTATCTGTCTACCAATAGCATTATTCTTTATTAAACTATATATTTTATCTGTCATAGGGAAAAATGATATCCTATCACAAAATAATACTGTAGGTGACATTAATAATGTCATTAATAATGACTCTTTCCGAACTCATGGAAGACCCAAAAATTTAGAAGCTTCTTGTTGATGCACTTGATAACCTGTTGTAGTATATGTGCAATGTCCTTGGTATTTACATTCTTCCTGTTATCTTGGTAATTTCTTTGGTAATTAATATTATAAACTTAAAAATGGTTTGATAACAATACTAAATATGAGACATTAATTGAATTGATAGTGACAATACAAACTAATAATGAGAAATTCTCACAGAATTGTCAAAATAAAGGATGGTACACATTCTGAAATGGCTGTGACATAGTCTCAGGAGGATAGAATAGCAAATAAGCAGAAGAGGCCTCTTTTAGTTAAATCAGGCAGAAAATACCTCACTGTATAATAGTGAAGCTGATTTCAAAGAAGTCTTACATAACAGTGGCAGAAAGATGTGTCCTGTGTTCAGGGGAATAGTTTACACATACCTTGACACAAGTAAGGCTTGATTGCACATTATATTCATGTTGTCATGGGTGGATGTCTGCTAGAAGTAAAAGTTTCCTCTCTGCCCCATCTTCTGCGAGAATGAATACCATTCTCAGCAACCAGACGGTGGACATTCCAGACAACGTGGACATCATTCTGAAGGGGTGTGTCATGTGTGGCCTCGCCAGCAAGGAACATGCAACACCAGATCCTTCTCTTTGCAGTTTATTTGGGCCTTTAATTATCTTCTCTTGTCTCTCACTCACTCTTACTCTCACTCTCAGACGTATGAGGAATGACTCACTCTCTCACAAACGACAAATGAGGAACGACCCCGGGGGAAGTCTGCTCATGGCTAAATACCCTCTGGGCTTCCAATCCCAGTAAGCCACTGCCCATAGGTCCCGAGGCACCGGAAGCAAGCCACCATCCTCATCTACAGCCAATAAGGAGTTGTTTACTCCCGAGAGCACTCACCATCGAGAAAGGTGGAAGGCAGAAACCAGTGCCACCTTTAGGGCGTGGTATAATGCAGCTCCCTCCGGGGTGCACGGTCATTGTCAAGGGCCCCAGAGGAACCCTCCACAGGGACTTCAATCAAATCAATGTAGAGCTGAGTCTCTTCTGGGGAAAAAGAAGAAGAGGCTTCCGGGTTGACAAATGGTGGGGTAACAGAAAGGAACTGGCCACCGTCAGAACCATCTTCAGTCATGTTCAGAACATGATCAAGGGTGTTACACTGGGCTTCTGCTACAAGATGAGGTTTGTGTATGCTCACTTCCCTATCAGCGTCGTTATTCAGGAGAATGGGTCTTTGGTGGAAATCTGAAACTTTTTGGGTGAAAAATATATCCACAGAGTTCGGATGAGGACAGGCGTTGCTTGCTCTGTCTCTCAAGCCCAGAAGGATGAATTAATACTTGAAGGAAATGACATTGAACTTGTTTGAAATTCAGCGGCTCTGATTCAGCAAGCCACAACAGTTAAAAACAAGGATATCAGAAAGCTTTTGGATGGCATCTATGTGTCAGAAACGGGAACAGTGCAGCAGCCTGAGTAAGACATGAGTTTCACAGCTCCCAAAACAAGATCCTGAATTTAAGTGATTTGTGTTGTTTTGGGAGACAATGAAAGACTTATATTGAAAAAAAGTAAAAGTTTCCTTTATTCTGAGTCTACTATAATTATACTTGCAGTAAATATATATATACATACATACATATAAATATATCTTTTGATCACCAGAAACACAATGTAGGGAATAGTCTTTATATATATGAGAAAATCTTATTCATACACATATACCTGCATATTAATATACCTAAATGGAATCATAATGATATACTGGGTTATTTTTTATACAGTATCATATCTATAATGTTTCCTCTCTGAACATATATATCATCTTATCTTTACAAAGGTTATATAATATCCCATTGTGTATAAATATTGCAATAATTTCATAAATCCTTTTTTGAAATATCAAGACCTAGATAATTTTTATTTAAAATGTAGTAACATAACATCCCCCCTTCCCTTTGCTCCCCAAACTACTTTTTTATTTATTATGAAAAAGTCTCATTTTTTATTGATGTATCCCCTCGTTCAAACTCCTTTCCCCTCTCACCCCTCCCAGTCATAATTCTAGCATAATAGGACTTTTTAGATTAGCAACAAATATAAAGTCATAATTTGATCAAAGCATTTCATTAAAAATATGTATGTACATATATTGTTTAGAGGTTTTATATTATGCACTCCATCAAACTTAGATATCAGACCTCTCAGAATCATGTCCACTCTTATTCTTGCTGCTCATTTACTTACTGGAGCATAATTAAACTCTCTGTGGCCAGACACTTAAAGAAAACAAGTCTTTCCTCACCCACACGTCTGCCAGAGGCCATCAATGGAGAAGTGAGGCATTGTATCATTTAGCTATGTTCTAGCCTTGAGTTATTGTGTACAATGACATCTCTCTTTATATTTTTTTAAAAGTCCACTAATGAATGAATTCATCCCCTGCTTATCTTTCTGGGTTTGTGATACATCACTCAGAAGGATATTCTCCAAATCCATCCATTTGCCTGCAAATTTTACAATATCATTTTTTTCTTACTGCATAGTAGTACTAAATTATGTAGATGAACAACAGTTTCTTAATCTCCACTAAGCTACATCTTTAAACCAATATCTTTAATATCTCCATTCAATATTCATAAAATTTGTTTCTCCTCCTAAGATTGTCAACATTGTATTATATATCTTCTGTGGAACATTTAAGGAAGTGTTTGTAATTTAAAAGAACACTTAAAAGAATTTATTTAAAAAGAATTTATTTTAAAAGAACACTTAAAAGAATCAAAATAATATTTAGAATTAATTATAAATATGTAATATAAATAAGTAATTCTTTTTTGTTACTTTGTTTTCTTTCTTTTATCTGCTCTAGGCATTTCTATTCCTAATGTTTTCAATGCTGCATTCATTATAAGGGAAGAATATATGCTAAGAGAACCTTCTTGTGCTCACAAAAGCCAGCCCAGCCCAGACCCTGCATCTCTGGGAAAAGAGCCCTGGTCTCTAATCCTAGGTGTTTTCATTTAGGATTCAATACTAGACACAGACCATTCACCTATGAGTAAGTTATGAGAAGAGAATTCCTATTGTGTTTAAAACTTTTTCATTAAGATATTTTTGATATTTTCTCTATCTTAGTACAATACCCTTCAACATCACACTCAAATTCTCCTCATAACCATTTCTCACAACCTCTAAAATTTATGACTCCTTCATTTATAATTAATATTTACATGTGTGTCTTTTTCTGTGTTTATTTAAACTATTGAGCTTAGATATAGTTATGTAAATGTGTTTAGAGCTGAAATTTAGGACTGAATAACCTATAATGAAACTTATACTTGAGAAAACTGATTTCTTTCTAAAGTCACCAATTGTTTATAGTGCTTTATTTATGGTTATGGAATTGTGAGGCTCCCCCCCATATTATGGATGTCTACTTTAGATATCAATACTGTCAGGATATCATGTGTGAAGCCTGCCTGTCCACTAGAGATGATACCATCACGTGGTGACATACTGGTCCTCTAGATATTTCACTCTTTCTTCCAAGATTTTCCCTTTTTATGTATAGAATTACCATTGAAGTTGTGTAATGTGTAGCTAGGCATCCCAGGATCATTGCTCTCAACATGTTTACCTGCTTGGGTCTCTGAATTAGTCTTCATCTGAAATTAAAAAAAAAAATGGTTAGTAAGTGAAGCTTTTATTTTAGGACACAATATCAAGTTTATAAAATATAGTTATATAATACATTTTTTTTTGTCTTTCAGGCTTGTCTCTATTGTAGGTCCAAGTGATTTTAAGTCAGACAAGAAGATATTTGTTTCTGGGAAGCATTAGAGTATAAAAAAACTAGATTTGGTCTAACACTAAGTGTTATGGAAAAAAAGTGTCCACATATTTTTTCACTTAACTTGAATCTTGTTCAGAGATGACAGAGTCCAAGTGTAAATTTATGACTAGTATCTTCACAGAAAAGTACATAAGAACTATGGTTTCATAAGAAGTCTGTATTTTAGTGGCATGCCCCAACGGCTACACAATAATTTCTTCATATACTCAAAATTATTATCAGCAAAGAAGTCTGATGTTTCCTGCATACAGAATAAGATATCATAGTTATTTATTTATTTTACTTAATTATTTATTTATTTTCTTCTTTTTTATCATGAATAAAGTCACAGTTTCTATCTGTGTATATCCTTATTCAAGGTACCTTCCCCCTCACATCCCAGCCAGTCACTCACTTCTCCACAACTGCACATCTCCAACCCAGCAAGGGCAGAAGGTCCCAAGGTCCCAAAATGTGCAGTTCAGCATCCACTCCTGGCAGATCTAGTTTCCTCACCCCAACATCAAGACTGAGTCAGGTGTTCCTCTAGAGGGATTGGGATAAAGGGGCCAGTCAAATGTGTTTCAGATCCCAAGCTTTTCAGTGGTTGTGGTTTGCACCTGGACAGTTTGAGTATTGTCCAGGATGACACACTTGGATCAATTTGCATTTTTCTACAAACTACCATCCAGCTATGCCAACATCATTTGTTAAAGACACAATCTTTTTTCCATTTCCTATTTTGTGCCTCTTTTCAAAGATCAGGTATTCACAGGTTTTTCATTTAATGCCCGGATTCTCAATTCAATTCCAAAACTCAAACCCAAGTGGATCAAAGACATCAACATAAACCCAGCCATTCTGAACTTGACAGAAAAGAAAGTAGTAAATACTATCCAATGAATTGGCACAAGTGAACACTTCCTAAATATAACATCAGTGACACAGACACTAAGAACAACAATCAATAAGTGGGACATCCTGAAACAGGGAAGCTTCTTTAAAGCCAGCAACACTGATAATAAGACAAAATGACAGACTACAGAAGGGGAAAAGATTTTCACCAAACCTACAAGTGATAGAGGATTAATCTCTAAAATACATAAAGAACTCAAGAATCTAGAGCCCCAAACCTTTAATAATCCAATCAAAAAATGTGGTTCAGAACTAAAAAAGGAATTCTCAGCAGGAGAATTTCAAATGGCTGAAAGGCTCTTGAATAAGTGTTCTACTTCTTTAGCCATCAGAGAAATACAAATCAAAACTACTTTGTGATACCACCTTACACTTGTCAGATTGGCTATGATAAAAGACACAGATGACAGCCTATGGTGGAGAGGATGCGGAGCAAGGGATACACCCCTCCATTGTTGGTATGAGTGTAAGCTTGTTCAGCCACTCTGGAATGCAGTATGATCATTTTTCAAAAAATTGGGAATCCATCTCCCTAAGGATCCACAAATACCACAACTGAGCATATACCCTAAAGATGCACATTTGCACTCCAAAGCCATTGACTCAACTATGTTCAGCATTATTTGTAATAGCAAGAACCTGGAAATAACCTAAATGTTCCTCAACTGAAGAATGGATTAACAAACTGGTACATCTACACTATAGTGTACTACTCAGCAGTAAAAAATGATATCCTAAAATTTGCCAGCAAATGAATGGATTTGGAGAATATCCTCCTCTATGAGGTATCAAAAACCCAGAAAGATAAGCAGGGGATGTACTCATTCATTAGTGGACTGTAAACAAAAAAGCAAAAAGCAAAACATGACCACGCTGCAAACCACAACCACCGAACAGTTTGGGTTAGGGTTAGGGTTAGGGTTAAATATATTAAAATTTTGTGATATTAATGATTACATAAAGAAGTAATTAATTCTAGAGAAAGTGAGCTTTATCTAGATCTTCCACATTGTCTTGGGTTTGAGGTTCCTAATAGTTTACTATAGTCAATTACGATGATGAATAACTTTGAACTTTGACGAATTTAAAAGGAAAATGCAGCCCTACAATAATGCTTTCACATAAATTATGTCAATGTCATAGGCTGACAAACACCAACCAAAGATTGTCTTTGAAATAAAAACTACTCAGGACAAGATTTAGGAGGCTAGCTGAGATGTCCCAGCTTCACAGACTACTCTGGCGAGGACTTCAGACAAACCCTGCACTTTCCCATTATACAGAGTGTGGAAAACTAATGAATTTTCCTAAACTAATTTTAGGATTTTACACTGAACAATTTTTTTCAGATCCTAAATGCTTTACTAACACATTATTTGTTTAAGAATAAGAGGATTCTTAACTGGGAGAGGTAAAATGAAGAAAGATAAGGCTGTTTAAGGTGAAATCCCCTCTGTTCATTAGGCTTATTGTCAAAGATAACTTCTCTCTACTGCCTTTATCATAAATAAGTGCAACGTGTCATGGGAAATATATTGGATCACAGTTAAAACTGGTTTGATTTTTATCTCCTCTGTGGGAATATATTTCTCTCAAGCTTTTAGTGTTAACTGGTCTGTGAGTACCACTGTTTTGTCTCCTCTTTCTGTAAATTCTTGTATCTGACTGCCTCATAAACTGATGCATGGATATGGTGAGTATGCCTCTGCAGTTAAGTTTCATTGTGCTTCTGCAGAGTTCAAGTGTTCTGACCTAGTTATAGCCATGTGAAGGCTGAAAATTCTCTGTACTCTGCTTTATCTCCTTATTACAAATAGGAAGTGCTAGAATGTGATTCACCAGGGAGAAGTCTGGCACTGAGAAGGACATTGATGATAACATAAGTACAATTCAAGATCAATCTGTGAAACAACCAGTCGGCATCTCCTGGTAAACAAGAGCTGTTCACCCCAGTAGCTGGGCAGCTATACTCTGTGAGCAGTAAAGTTTCTGGTATGTGTTGCTGCTCAAGTGAGACAAGGTATCTTCCCTGGAATCCAAGAGAAACTAATGTTCTCTTGTGTTCAGAACCAGGAGGGGGCACAATGTAACCAAAAAATACTCAGAATAAAGATGAGGTTGGTTCTGGGGGAAATTGTGTATCCTCTGTGGTTTCCTATCTTAATGTCTGTTAGCTGAGCTGCACCTGTTGAGGCTGAAAAATATTTCCAGGCTCAAAAGAGCAAAATAATTTTATTAAATTTTTCAAAGATTTACTTTTGTTTTTATTTACATTTAAAAAAATTTGTTTAAAATAATATTTTTAAATTAAAATTTTGTACACTATATGTTAATTACTGATTCCTCCTCCCAACTTTCCTATATTCTTTCATGCTCCCAACCACTCAGCTCCATATCCTTTCATTCTCTCTTTAGAAAGCAAAGCATAGACAAAAGTAAAATTAAGTAGAAACAAACAAAATGGTTTTAAAATAATTAAAAATAAATAAACATATGTAAAAAATACACACAGAAATACACATAAACACAACTCTGAAACTGTGATATACAAGTAAACGTCAATTTTACACAGAAAAAAATGTAGTAAGTAAATGAGCAGCATGAATAGGCATTTTTTAAAGGGGAGATTATATGAATGATGAATCTGAGAGGACTGATAACTGAGTTTGTTGATATACAGACACTAAGATCAAGGCTATAAGCCTAGACTACTATAACCAACAAAACTATCAATTACCATAGATGGAGTAAACAAAATAATTTATGACAAAACCAGATTTAAACAATGCCTATCCACAAGTCTGTTGCTAAAATAGAAAATCCAACCTAAGCAAGCCAGATACAGCCATGAATCCACAAACAATTGATATTCCCACAAAAGAAAAACCCTAAGAATAAATACACACACTCACGCGCGCACACACACACACACACACACACACACACACACGCACACACACACAAACACCACTACCATTAAAAATAAAGGAAATGTCAATTTCTGGACATTTATATAACTTAATATTAATGAACTCTATTCACCTATAAAAAGGAAAACTTGTTTTCTTTTTTTTTTCCTTCTTTATTTTGTATTTATCAAAAAAAAACACAGTAAAAAGAATTTAAAATGTGGAAGAGTTAACAATAACTATACAGAGGATAAGAATGATAAGCATGGCTTATCAAGGGAAGAAATACAAATAAGATTGCTACACCTATATTTTCTTTGTGTTCATCTTTCCCTCTGAGTTGTTTTTTTTTTTTTTTCCATCCCTGTATATCCTTATTCAAGGTCTCTTCCCCCTCCCAACACATCTGGTCATTTTTTCCTCTGCAACTCCCCATCCCCTCCCTGGGCAGGGAGCAGACAGTCCTATGGTCCCCCTGACCCAATAATGCTTAGATCAGTCTCCACTTCTGGCCAAATCCAGTTCTTTCCCCCCTCCTTCAAGAG
>PVIH01023564.1:0-24586 GCA_004025045.1 Sigmodon hispidus | reverse complement strand
GGTGTGGCCTTGTTGGAGTAGGTGGTCTTGTTGGAGGAAGTGTGTCACTGGAGATGAGTTTTGGAATTTCAAATGCTCAAGCCAAACTCAAGCTCTCCTCTTCCTGTTGCCTGCAGATTCATATGTAAAACTCACTGCTCCTTCTCTAGTACCATATGTCTCTGTAAGCTGACATACTTCCTGGCACGCTGATAATTGACTAAACTTCTGAAACTGTAAGCAAGCCCAAATTAAGTCCTTTCTTTTTTTTTTTTATATGAGTTGTCATGTTCATGGTATCAGTTCATAGTAATAGAGCACTGACTTAAGATATTGTTTATTTAGAATCATCTGTTGCTATGTGTCATTATAAAGTATTTTATATTACATCTGGCAATTAACTTGCACATAAAGTCCCAAAAATTTGATTCCCAAATCAGCAATCTGAGTTGAGACCTTTCTGATATCACCATGTTCATAGTATTTTCTTTAATATCGTATACTTCCATTGTAAGAAATACAGAGATGTCTGGCAAGAAGATTTATTTATTAAGAGATGAAATGGTAATCACACTCAAAATATAAAATAAAGCAATGGCCTCTTCATCTTTTAAGGAAGAATGGAGAAAGCTCCAGACCAGGTCACTGAACCTTGCATCGGGAAGCCTTCCACATTTAAGAAAGAGTGAGACTCCCTTCCTCTTCGCCTTTATGAGGTCACATAGAAGCAATGCCTCTCTCAGGCTAGATAGCCCACGGCCATTGGTAGAGTGAATTCCTACTACAGATAACCACAGAAGCTAATCTTTTTTTCTTGTCTGAAATCCCAAAGCATTTATAACTTCTTTGAACTATTCATTTGTAAAATAGCAAGCATTGCCTTGAATATAAACTAATCCTCACTTTATATAGATATGCCAACTCATCCCAAATGGATTTTTAATCTGCTGGATGATGAAAATCATGCTTCCAGTAAGTCAACATACAAAGTAATTCTTGACCTTGTAGAACAAATAAACACAATCTCTAAATTAACTTTCACTAGAAAATAGGGCTTCCCACGGGCCTCTTTGATTGCAAGGAACACAATTTTGCTGATTGCAGCAAAAGGAGAACTTATCATGGGGCTCTCTCAAAGATGGCCAGGAAATCTGGGGAACTAGGTCTAGAAATGGAAAAAGCTAGGCTACACATAAAGACAGGAAAGACTAAACAATAGTTTCAGTCTATCCTTGTAATTGGGTTAAAGTGATTTTATGGCTTTTCAAGTGTGTTCTATTTCACAGTGTTTTACTTTTTTTGTTCTGTCTCACTTTGGTCAAAACTTAAAAATTCTAAGAAAAATAAGCTGAATAGACAAGCTTTGAGCTTTTATTATAATCAAGAATACATGCATGCCATGAGGGAAAGAAGGATCCCCTAAAAGCAGTTTTTCTCAACTTCTACATTATTAAAACTTACTTATAAACCAGTGATTCTCAACCTATGGGACATGACCCTTTGAAGGGTTGTAGGACCCTGTCATAGGAGTTGTGTTAGACTATTAGTAAATATAGATGTTTATATTGCAATTCATTACAGTAGCAAAGATACACTTGTAAAGTAGCAATGGAAACAACTTATGGCTGGGGAGGTCACTAAAGCATGAAGAACTGTGCTAAAGGGTCACAGCATTAGGAAGGTTGAGAACAGCTATTCTAGACAATTATTCATCAAAAATGATTGTTATGTTCATTGCTGGATGCATAATAGCCTCTGCCCAATTTGATGTCAGTAAAAACCTATTATGATGATAGACAATGGCCAATGGTCAAAAGGGAATAAAACCATCCATTGTAATAATCCCCAACCAAAAAGTAAATATAGGTTGCTAATATAAAGAGAAATAAAAACTAGATAGCTAAGGCACAGTATGGACATAATTCATTAATTTCTCTGTCAACAATATTTCTTGGAAGATAAACTATTAATAATATGTCCTGAAGATGTTCTTTTACCACCCAGATTCACAACTCAAGGCAGTGTGCATTCCACTAATTAAAACAATGGTAATTATCCAAATATGTCCAAAGTTTCAAAATAGTAATGAACTTGTCAGTTGGTAGAAACTACTTGTTGGACTTCTATGCCTTTCAAATTACTCAAACTCATGAACTACTTCAAAAAGTAGGATGGGATGGGGTCATTACAAATCTACTCATCAGCCCCAAAATGGCAAGTTGCATGTGAATCATAAATTATCTGGTGGTATAAGGGATTTAGGACTTTAGAAGGAAAATTAGTTGTAGCATCTCTATGTGAAGATAGGGAGGAACCTCTTCTCAAGTAGATTAGATTTAGAAGAAACCAGATATCTTGTAAACGGCGTTCAAAATTTTCTGTAATCATGATTAGATTTACTAATCCTAACCAGATTGTTGCTTAATATGAAGATTTTACCCATGGAACACAGAATTGACACAAAAGTTTCTGAACCCTTTACATACCAAAAGTAACATCACTCACTGAATACTTTGTATTTCTCTTTGTAAATTAGTTAACACTCTTCTATGGCCAGTAGTATATCATTCTGAAAAACCAAATAAATAGATTTCCTTATTCTGAATATGGTGTACACATTTTTCTATTTATTTAAATCCCTTTTTATAAAATTATAAAGATGAAAATCCACTTAATTTAGGCAATAATCCAAATATACAATTATGATAATTCACTATCAACCTTAATCTTCCAAACCTGTAAACACACCTAAAATATGTCAGGTATAATATGTCTCCTTTGTACTACTCCTTGTTCTGTGTTCCCCACTTCAAGAATTTTTCTCCAGTCTTTAGGTGTCCAAGCTTGCACATGTCTTACCAAAATCAACTACAAAGGTGACTTTTATTGTGATTTTTAGCCACTGGTACTTTAGTTCCTATTAGCTTGTATCTAAATGTGGAGTGTAAAGCTTTATTCTTTTGTATGCAGATTAGCAGAAAACACATATTGGGCCCCAGTGTCCTTCCAGGAATTCATGCAAAATACATGGAAAATAAAACTCCCTTAAAAGCATAAATGTTGGACATTAAACAGAGTGTACCTTAGTAGAAGTCTATAAAATCTGAGAAGATTATAATCAGACATTGAATGGGTAATTTTCCCATTTTGTGAAATTTTAGGAAAAAGATAGTGAGAATATTTAAATAAATAAATATCTGCGAAAAGTCAAGCTTTGTTTTCATTTCAGCCTGCTATTATTAATATCAACTATCCACTATAGCAATTAATTTTTTATAATTATTTTCAATTACCCAAATCATTGTGTACTATGCTTTATTAGTAACACCAGACAAAATTATATGAACTATTGATTAAGTTTATTTACAAAGGGGATACTTTCCCTAGATGTATCAGTTATATTAAAAAAAATAAAGGACTTGAGAAAATTCAGTGATTCTCGTAATTGTTTGGTGAGTTTGTTAAACCAGTCTCTTACCAGTCACACATTTCCCTATCGCTCATTTAAAAAATTCTTTTTACTATGTAACTTATTGATGGTGACAATGGCTCATGTATTTTTTATGTGTATTAGAAAGACAAAATTGTTAAGAACCACTAATAATGAAGCAGACAGAAGTCATATTCAGATGGTTTTAAATTAATTTGAAAACACAGTCTTGTTTTACACACACACACACACACACACACACACACAAACACAATTATCCTAATACAATTTAAACTCACTGAAAGCATCTACCTTTTTTCCAGCATATAAGCATATAACATAAAGTTGGTCATCCCCTTAAATAAACAAATGGTCCTTTATCAGGGAGATCATACATTCCTGGGAAAGTAAGATACAATTCACTTAGCCATTGCCCCTGTACACTCATAGCCTCATAGCCTTCATGGCAACTTGCTCAGGGCCTATGTCCTTTCTTGTAACTTAGAGGATATGCCCTGAAGGTAGTGAATGGTCAGGGCTGCTGTGAAGTTGCCCTGAGATGACCTTTTCTCTAGATTCCATATTTATTTCCACTAATATTTGAGTTTGAGGAATGCATGAGCTTGGGGAAAACTTTGGCAAAAAAGGAGGGCAATTTTTTTCTCAATGCCATTTGACACAGGGCCTTTCTCCTGAGAGAAGATTGTTTATTCAGCACAAATCTGCTCAGACATAAAGTAACTTCTTCAAACTTGAAAAGAAAACAACCTTGGAAAGAAATGGAAATTTAACCAGAGGTTGGGATGGTAGCCCCCACCATTTTCCTTTACAATATATTTTTTCCTATTTTATTAACCTTTTCTGACTCAGGTAAAATATTTGCTTTCTTTTTCTAAAATAGTCATCCCAGGACTCAAAGAAATTCCATGGTTGTTATTAAAGAAATTAATAAAATAGTATATTTCTGTTTCTATATACAATTTGGGATATAGTAAGAGTTAAAATAAATATGAAAGGTTAAACATTAGAGTTGGATTAAGATAATCATTTTCTGTTGCCCTTCCCAATTCTGTATCACCTGTGGCAAGTGCAAGAGCTAGTACTGAGGTCATAAGAGCAGAAGGACTGTCTCTGTTCCTCATCAGCTGCAGCACTTGTGAGAGTGTTCCCTAGACCTTGCCTGTGCAACACAGTAGAGCTGGCCCTGAAGTTGCAGGTGTGGAAGACCTGACCCTGAGGACTTGAGAGGAGTAGAATTGGACCTACCTCTTGCTCATGCTATAAGGGGTGAACTAGTCAGGGCAATGCAGGAGAACTCACCCTGGGGGTGAGAACAAGGGAGAGCTTGTGAACTGACTCACACTGCAACTATCCAGGCCCAGAACCAAGGCTGTGGGTTGGCCCATCCTGTCATCCACCTCATCTATTATCTGCTGGGACACATAAATGTCTGGTCCTGCAGACCCAAAGCTGTAGGAATTTTATAACACAGGGTAAAAACAAGATGTCTAAGAGAAGTTCCAGTGAGGGCCCAGCATCAATAGTGTAGCAGAAACCAGAGGACTTGAAGCAGATCAATGACTCCCTGCAATGATCACTTGCAAGTAAAGATATGTGAATAAAAGGGTTTACTGCATGACTCACTGTGTCACACTACAGCTTCCACGATGAGATTGGTTTTTCTATTAAATTTTATTTTATTTTTGGGCATAGATTACAAAAACAGACGGCAGATATGAAGGGATGAGAAAATGTATGGGATAGAGATTCATAATGCAAAAGACACAAAGAATAAATAAAAACTTTTTTTAAAGAAAGGATTATCATATTCATTTGTGGTTGTCCATCTGCTAACATCTAGAATTTCACCCAGAATACAGTGCATAGGTATATAAAACACTAATAGATATCAGTGTAATTTATAAATAGATAAACCCTTAAACTTTTGGCAGATGAAAAAAATGGAATGGCAGAAATTGGTATGTTCAGCATCATGTTGCATATTATTCATAAAAGGATTAAAATTCAAGATTTTAAAAGTCTAAATTTTTACCACTTCACAATGACTAACATGCATTCAACATAAATTAAAAATCATGCTTTTAACATTTATTTTCCCTTTAATCCTCACAACAGCATATAAAGCAAGCTCTATAATTATCAGTATTTGATAAGAAAGAGTATGCACACCAAGCTTAAATTATTTGTCCAATGTTATATAACTATAAATATACAACAGGTCAAGGACACAAATCTATCTTACCTTTGAGTGAGAGCTGTTAGCCAAGACACTACACCATCACCTCTATTCATTGTTTTTGTATTTCAGACTGTTTTTTTTTGTTTAAAATTTTAAAATATAGCTTATTAGAGCCAGATGTGGTAGAATATACTTGTAATTGCACCATAGTTGGGACACAAGGATCTCTAACTTGAAGCTAGTCTGAGATATTTAGTGGGTTTTAAGCAAGCTGTGTCTATATAGTGGCACCTTGTCTCAAAAATTAAAAAAAGAGTACCATATGCTTCTATGCAAACATTGCCATCTATGTGACTAAATTAGTGAGTTTTTGTATGATGGCCTAGTTTTCTGCTGGATTAAAATGAAGGTAGTGCTAGGCTGTATAAGCCACACATAGGAGAAAGCTATTTTCCTCTTCTTTTCTAGATTCCATAGAGTATCCATATTTCTTCACCTTTGCCCACTTTCATCCTCAGTACTAGCAAGGGCAAGCTCAGCCCTTGTCATTTCATAGTAAATTTCTTTTTCTCCTCCCTCTTATGGATAATCTTGACTTTAAACTTGAAGGGATTTAGAATTGTGATGGAAATAAATCGCTGGCATATCTATGAGGAAGTCTCTAGATCAAGTTAACTGAGGTTACAGTCTCATGGTGAATGTAGGTAATCCTATTTGAAGGACTGGAGTCTAGGGCCACATACATAGGACAATTAGAGATGATTACAAGACTTCATTTCTACTCCTCTTACCGAGTGCTGATGCAGTTGTGGCCAGCTGCTTAGTGCCACTGCTCCCCCACCATGATACACTCTAATGTAGGGGGATTGTATTCTGTTCCATTGTAAATATTGTCCTCCTTACTGGTTTAATAAAAAAACGCTGATTGGTGAAAGGCAGACAGGAAGTGTGGGTGGGACTACCAGGTTAAAAACACTCTGGGACATCTCAGAGCAAAGCAGAAATGCCACAGGGATGCAACAGAGACATAATGCAGCAAATGCAGAGGACAGAAGCTGAAATGTTGCTCTGATTAAAGGTACTGAGCCCCAGGGCTGAACAAGATAAGAAAGATGGGTTAGTTTAAGGGTAAAGAGTTAGAAAGTTATATGCCTGGTCTCTAGGCCTATCAGCATAAAAATAACACAAGTGTCTCTGTGATTATTTGCTCCTAAGTGGCAATGGGGCTGTGAATGGGTCCTAATATCAAGACTAGACCAGAAAGTTCAGGCCAGAAACCTAATACAACACTCTAGCTTCAAACTGGGAGCAGAAATAAACAATTCCTTCCCTAACTTGTTCTTTTTATAAATTTTATCACAGCAATAAGTAACTACACTGGCCTCATTGTTATCTTTCAGGTTCATTTCCATTTCCCAGCCATGTAGTTGGCAACCATAATTCCATCTCAACCTTAATTTCTTTCTTCTATAGCAGACAAAAATATGAATGTGTTTGTAAAGGGACACTCTTTTGCTTAGCACCATGTCAATACACTAAATAGTATTAGAATTTTTTCTTTTCTTTTCTTTTTGAGGCACATTATTATGTAAATCAAGCTAACCTCGCTTTCTATGAAGCCAAGGATGACCTTGAATATCTGGTTTTCCTGCCTCTACATTGTGAGTGTTGACATTGTAAGTATGCACTACCACAACCTGTTTATCAAGGGTTTCATGCACACTAGACAAGGTTCTACCAACTGAGCTACATCCTCAGGTTTAAATAGAATGTAAAGAGAAGAATATAGTATTACATTTTGGCTGAAATGTAGTAACATGAACATTTCATATTTTATATAGTTATCAAATGGTCTTTTGCTTACAACTTAAATTTTATTCAGATCAACTTGTTAATATATTGCTTGCATTTCAAATAAAAATCTATCAAGATAATTATTAAGACATTTGTTTTCAGGATAGTATTAAAACATTTGTTTTCAGCTTAAGGCCTTATTTCTTTATTGCTTCCAAAACATATTAGGCATTCATTGCCTGTCAACATAATGTTTTGTGATGCAAAAGCGTAAGGAAAAACAAAATGTCACTTAAGCAAGTTTAGCTGTTTAGGTATGTTAATAGTACCCAATGAGGATAACAGACAAGTGTCAATATTAAATAAATGCTTTCTTTAGAATCAAGCATTTCATGACAAGGATGATATCCAATTCATAGTATATTCTTTTGGTGGACATTAATTTAGAACTTATGAAGAAATTTTCCTAACTGTAGAACTACTCTAACATAAAAAGTTACTTAGCTCAGGATTTGAAATGGAAAGAGAGCTAGTGTCAATCACAAAGCATTATCCTTTTAGTCTTTTCCATGTGAGCTATTTCCATTTTTATTTTTAACAATTATCAGTAACTATTTTTTTGCATGAGGAAAAACCAAATATATGATAATCAAAGCCCATAAATTGGTGCCATGCATGGTGATGCAGTTTTCAGGACAGGAGAGCAGATACAACCAAAAGAGAGGCATTTATATCCCTCCCTTTGGCTATCAGGTTACTAAAATTATTTACCCCAGAGCGTTAAAATATCTGTAAATATTTCATGCTTGGGGAAAGGTAAGGCTGAAACTTGGTACTGGCCAGAGGATGACTTTATCTCTCAGAAAAATATTTCTCGAAGTTCTGAAAGGTTCTCAAACCATCTTGCAGGACAGACTGGGGCCCAGACAATTGTGGATCAATAATGGGCAAGTCCACATCTTGACCAGGACATTTTACTTAGGTAGACCTCTTAAACTATACTGAATCCTAAACCTTCTGTCTGTGCCCATGATGTCAGACATAGGACCTGCTAGATTACTTTTTTTTTTCATTTTTCCAATTTGAACACAGAGAATAAGTTTGTATTTTTCACTGTTACTTGTCCCTTTAAGGGATGAATTTGGGCCTGGTATTGGAGCTATCTTGTTGAAGCTTCCAGAGCCATTTTTTAACCTGAAAACCTATAACAATGGTGACAATTATCACAACCTACTTGGTTAGCAGAAGGATCACAAGTTCAAGACCATTTATAGGAGAGACCCTGTCACTAAACAAAACAAAAGCGAAGTAGATCTATAAATTGAAAGATTGTTTACATTTCACAGATAAAGAAAGTGAGGCTTGGGGATGTTAATTTTTTTTTAACCTAAGAACTTATTTCTAGGCTCTGGAACGAGTATTAGGTTTCACTTCAGTGACCACTATTTTATAGAATATTGAGTCTTAACAATATGAAGTGAGAATAAAATTAGTATTGTCTTATTATAGATAAAATTATGTTTCAGGGTATTTGGGTAACTTCACCTAAGTCACCTAGCTAGCAAAATGTGCCGCGCTGTCATTGAAACTCATCTGTTTGAACTTAAAACTGGAATCTTTGCCCCTAATCTCTCAAGGATGAATATGTAATAGCCTTTTAATTGAACTCAATCACACTAAAATATCTGAAAATCATTTTCATCACTGAAGTCAAGACCCAGCCCTTAGAAATCTTGATTAATTTTTCCCACATGATCGCAGCTCTCTGGGAGGTTCCCAAGCTTGTTCCTTGTCTTCATAACACTGATGAGCACTAATTTAATTAATCAAATATAAGTTGATGATCTATGATGTTGAAATTGATTTTCAAACGAAGCCAATTATGACTGCTCACAGTTCCAAGGAGAAAATATAAGCTAAGTGATTTCAAGATGCGATTAGTGGATGAAGAAGAATCAAAGGGGGAAAAATCTAAACTGAACTTACAAAGCACTTTCTTCTCTCCAGTCTGTTCACATTAAGTACAACTGGGAAACTACGAAGGCAGGAATTATTTTTAGAAGGCAAAACAGGGAAACTTTGGAAGCTTCTAAGGAGAACGAAACTCTTGCGAAACAGGTGCCTTGCTTGTTTGAGTTTAACCTTATAAACTTGCCTGCAAAATAGAATTTTGAAGATGGCCCCAGATTTTCTGATAAAAATCCCATCTCCTGAGCTGTCATTAGTAATCCCTTGGTATAGCTTTGTTAAGAAGTTGGGCTCAATGCTCAGAAAATGTAGCTGCCTGTTTCTCTAAGCAGTGTTTGCAATCCTATAAGGCAGGCTAATGCTTTGACAGGTGAGACATTGCCACCAGCCTTCCTTATAAAGAATTAAATAAAGCAACTTCTTAGTGTAATCTGAATTTACCCCCATATTATCTGACCTTTTCATCCCTTGGTCTAGAGGACTGACACTTTCTCTGTAGAATACTTCAGTATACACAGAAACCCAGGTGTTCAAGGCTGCTCTGGCTTTCTGCCCAGTTGACCTAGTGCCACTGGATGTTTCTACAGCTAACAAGCTTTCCTGAGAATGACTGCAGTCAAGAAGTGATCCAGGTCATTTGGGAAAGAACAAAAGGCTTTTCAGGAAACTGTTCTGTGGGGGTGGGTGCTTGCTTTTAAAAACCAGAGAAAATCCTGCAAGTGGTTGTTGCTGCATTAGGTGAATTAGCAAGTGCTGCTTTGCTTTTAGCCTGACAGGCTAGTTACACAACTGAGTGAAAACCAGGCCTTTACAATAGTCGTCTAAGGTCATCTAGTACATTGGTGCCTTAACATGAGCCTGACAGCTGGAGCTTACTAGCACAGACCCATTTACCCTTACACAGTCTTAAAGAAGAGAGACGTATTGCTTAGCTCTTGAGAAGAGAATTTCAGTTCCCAGGACAGCAAAAATCTCCTCACCCTCCACTGTTTTATGTCTTTCCAGATCTTGGAAATGTCTGTGATGTTCATCAGCATCTGATCGCACCCTAACTCAGAGCAGATGGCAGCTTGTATGTTAGGATTTTATAGGGAAAGTCTCTCCCAACTTTCAAAAACACCTGCCACCCACTATCTAGGTCACAAAACTTTCCAGCATTGCTGTAGAAAAAGTACTCTCTAGATGAAGAGTACTTGAGTTCAAATTCTTGCTCTGCCACTTGTTGCTTGACCTGGATCCATTAATTCGAAACTGAGGATGATAAACTTACCAAATTTGGGGAATTGTTGTGAGATTTAAACACCATTGAGCTTATAAGATATGAGGACAATGGTCAATTCTTAGTTTTGTTTTTAATAAGTGGGAGCAAATTGTACTGAGTTGTCTTTACCCCAAGAATGGAACCCAATTAATTGCTATAGAGTGAATAAATGATGAGAAATAATTATGAGAATAAGAATGTTGAAATGGAAGGGATAATGATGGGAAGATGGCAGTGTGTAACAGAGATAAAGAGAACCAGAATCATCCAAGCAAATGTCTTGAACTTGGAAAAATTTAGATCTGTGATAGAATGAGATATTACAATACTCTGTCCCTAGAGGTCTAGCTCTAAAAAGTCACATAGCTAGCTTCTGCCTCAGTAAATGCATCAGCTTTTTATCTGCAAGCTTAAACACATCTACAATAATGCACAAGGAAATGGATGAGCTATCAGAATCTATCCCTCCCCCAATCTCACAACCAGGTCTTGCAAAATCAGAAGAAAATTAAGCTGGATGACTGGAGTTTTGGCAAGATGTCAGCAATTTGGCTGAAAAGCAAACAGGCAAATTATTGGCAGGATAACAGAAGCCATTTCATCTGTTGAAATACTGTCGTCCACAGACTGGATAATTTAAGAGTGGCCCACTTTCTATGTGCTGTCTCTGACCCTGGGATAAAATTTAAGAAATCTGATTTGAAATCCTGAATCATCTAGTAATTTGTAGCAAAACATTGGTGCAATTCAGCAAACATATCTATTGGTTTGGGTCCTCATCTTCAGGATGGGGATGAAAATTTTCCTGTGTAGTTGTACAATTAGTATGAGAAGCAAAGAAAACAATAAATAATAAAAGTACTAGGATATCTATAAAAATAAACCTTAGGTATATGATATTAAAATTGTAAATGTCTTCCTAATGTCTTAACTTTCAACAATATATCCAAGAAACAAAGCTGTCAGATACTATTCTTATAGGCTTCTGAGAATATATACAGGATCATTTCAGTTATAGGTTTAATATTTTTTATTTCTCACTATAATTTATGTTTCTTATAAATGTATTTAATTGTAATGAAAGATACATTCATTAAAGAAAGGTGAGATAGCATTAAAGAAAATAATGCTTTACACTTAATATACCATTGCTATGAGACAGGTACTAATCTAAATGGTTAATTATTCATCCGTTTAATGCTTCTAAAAACTCTACTTTTAATGCATATTCTATTGTTATCTCTATCTTACAGAATGAAAATAAAGGCATTGAGAAATTGTATGATATACCCAAGATGACACAGGTACTAAGAAACAGGGCTAATGTAAGAATTCAGGCAGTTATACTCTAGAGTTCATAAGTATAATCTGAAGAGTATCTTAACTGATTTACAGTATGTCCTTGTTATTTAGCCATAGAAAATCTTATAAAGAATCCAGTTCTACATAATATATGGGTTACTTTATAGAGGCCTGCTGTGGGTCTATGTATGCTCTTATATACTGTAAATATTTGTTACTGCAAACACTGGTTTAATAAAACATTGATTGGCCAGAAGATAGGAATACAAGAAGTACACGTGGGACAACAAGACAAGGAGAATTCTGGGAAGAGGAAGGGCAGAGAAGATGCAGAGGAAGGAAGACAAAAATGTATTGAGGAAAAGGTACCAAGCCAAACATGGCTAAACATGGACAAGAATCATGGATTAGTTTAAGAGTTTAAAGCATGTAATAAACCTGAGTTATAGGTCAAAGAGTTTATAATTAATATAAGCCTTTGTTTGATTATTTGAGACTAAATGGCTGTGGGACCAGCGGTGCAGGACAGAGAAACTTTTGACTTCAAGGTCCAAACATTCTAACTTGTATTAAAAACTATATGCAACAAACTTACATAAGTTGTATTAAAATTCATTCTCTTATTCTCCTAATTTTATCATTTTGGACACTATAATATTTAGTCTTATTTCTTATTGTCAAAAATAATAAAGAACATATTATTACCAATCTCTAAATATTTGCAGACATGTCTTGGTCTCTTTCAATTCTTTCCATGCTAAGAATTCTCTTTTTCCTTCAATTATCCATTGTCTTTTAGGTTACATGTTTTCCAAAACCTTTCTCCATCTTAGATATCCTTTTATGGACACAATTTAGTCTGTCAGTAAGCCTCTTAAATATGTCACAATAAACAGAATATTAATTTAAGTTGTCATCTAAAGTACAATTGAACCAATACTTCTATTGTTCTGGATCCTAAGTTTTGTGATCTGGACTAAGAGAGGAATTAGTATTTTTGGCAACAAAGTCACTCTGCTCATGTTCTTAGCCAAATAAAATCCCAAGACTGTACTTTTGCAGTTAGATTTTTGGACCTGAATGAAAAGTTTTGCATTTTTTTAATATTGAATGTGATCTGGTTAGTTTCAACCCATCATTCCAAACTACTGAGATCTTTTGAATAAGAATGATGTATTCTAAAGAATTAACTGTCCCTCCCAACTTCCTAACATCTGACAATGTGATAAGTATAATTTATATGTCATGTAAGTCACTGATAAAAAATTTAAAACAGGATAGCACTCTGAGACAGGATGCCATAGTGGTCAACATATGGTCAGTATTTGTTGAAATCTAGATTACACTGTCTAAACAAATCCCCACACTGTTTTGTATCCCTTTGACTTAACCAAACCACATCAGTAAAATAATGTGTGCATATCAAGGAAAAGTTAAAATGTGGAACTCATTGCTCAAAAAATATTAAGGATTTCAAGGCCATAATGACAGATTATTAAAGCAAGTGCTAGATCACTACATATAGAGCCCCATATATCTGTACGACTCAAATATCTAGGAGCTCAACCCTGTTGCATGTGTCCTGTGTAAAGAATGGCTATCTATTTGAGAAAATCTGTTCCTTTTTTTGTGAGCACATGCCTAGCCTTCAAATTATTCAACTTTCCTTGCAGTTAGGTGTTTGAGTTCTGGCCAAAGCTACGTACATGAGAGGAATAAGTATTATTTCCAGGTTTGAATCATAAAAATCTCCCACCTAATCATTTTTGTCATTTTTTATTCCATAACCTTCATACAGATGATAGCAATGACCTTTGAAGCTATTTGCTCAAGAATGATACAGCTTAGGTTCTTAAAGTAGGAATAATTGCTATTAAGGAAGCCAAAAAGAAATGTTTACCACATGTATACCATTAGACTTCTTTGAATCTGCTTGGTAAAATTGCAAATATCATTAAATAATTTATTGTCTCATTACCAGAATTATCCCAAAGGTTAATGGAAATTCTGATTTCCCTATTAAACAAAATAGAATCCAGTGTGTCTGGGGTGAGAAGAAACCTATATATTTAAGAAGTCCTAAGTCATTTAATGCTGATGACAAAGGGAATTTGAGAGACTGTCAAACTTAGATATTTCTTTTTCATTTTTCCTATCACAATGTATCTTAGCCTATGTTCTAGCCATGGGGTTTTGTTATAAATATATGTTAGTTTTAAAAAATTGAGTTTTTGTTTGACAATTTTATGCCTGTATGATATGCATTCTTGTCATTGCAATGCCTCTCTAATGTCCCTCTTCTATCATTATCCCCTCTTCACTATGTGTCTCGGTCCTACATTAATATATTTTGTTGGTACTGTTACTTTGGGTGGGGAACCTGTTGATTTTAATTAGGATTTTAATCTGTGTGATAATAGGTTTAGAACTATCTCCTGAAGCTTGGTGATATCCTTGGTGGGTGTACAACAGATGATAACAGCAGTTTGTCCCCTCACCTGCCTCAGTAGCCAATAATTCAGCAGAAAGGAGTAGGAACCCATAACCTTCTCCCAGTCCATAACTGACTATTGATAAGCTCATATCTCATAAGTTCAGCTCCCATAAAACACAGGCATTGTTTATGAAACAAATATCCGTTTCTATGCAAATTATGGTGTCAGAGAAAGCAGAAGTCAAAGTTTCTATTAACTTTCTCCAAGTTCTTCTACCAGACTCCTCTCATTGACTGAGAGAATTAACATGGCTTTGTTGAATACCTTATTCAACAGTATTTTGTAGTTTTTTTAAAAAACAACCTAATATTTAATACTACATCTCAGAAAGTTAGGGTGAAGTGTGGGGCTTGTGTCAGACATTTACACAAATACTCGATAGAAATAATTTGAGGAAAGGAAGATTTATTTTGCTTTGTGGTTTTAGAGATTTTAGTTTGTGTTCATCTCACACCATTGTTTCTGGGCTGATGACTAGATAGAAGCACCAGGGAGGTAAAAAGTCCACAATGGAAAAAGCTACTAACTGTGTGGCAGTTAAGAAGAAATGAGGATTAAAGGAAGTGCTGTGGGAATATTTTCTGGTACATTGTTAATATTTGTTCCTTCTACTGGTTTAAAAAAAAAAGCTGATTGGCCAGAGGGCAGAAAAAAAGTATAGGCGGGGCTACCAGATGAAGAAAACTCTGGGAACAGCAAGAGCAGAGCAGAGACATCAGCGAGATGCCAGATGAGACAGCAGCAGAAGCAGAGGAAAGAGGCTGAAATGCTGCTCTGAGAAAAGGTAGCAAGCTGCATGTCTAAACAAAATAAGAATCATGGGTCAGTTGAAGAGCAAGAACAAGCAATATGTCTGAGCTATAGGTTAATTATCATAAAATGAATATAAGCTTCTCTGTGTTACTTTGGGACTGCTGGTCCAGATCTTGGGGCTAGTCTGGGCCAGAAACTACACACTACTAAGAAGGAAACAGTGAAAAGATATCTCTCCAGCTTATACATACAATGATGCACTTCAGCAAATGAAGCCTTACATTCTACTACTTTTCTATAAAGCCAATATATCATGACTCTATTAAGGGACTGACTCATTGATTAGATCAGAACACTCAAGAGCTATTGAAAATCTCATCAGATGGCAAGCAAACCCTTATTTTTAGCCTTCAAATAATGGCTTAGGTTCAACCATAATGGTGAATTTTGGGGGCTTATGATGTGTGTTTACTTATGTTGATGCTTACTTTCTGCCTTCAAATAAAACCAGGATATCTGAGTTACTTGTGAAAGAATTTGAATGACAAGGTAAATGTGATAGAAGTCAGGGTTTCATTTCACTATGATCAGATTCAGCTTCTGATTAGCAAGAACTATTTCATAGGAGGCAAAAGAAACAACTAAGTTCCCAAAATATTAGAGACAATACTGTCAAGAATTTCTTATTTGTCAAAGAATAAAGTTTGCATCTTGGATTGGCTCACACATGTTGTAGCTCAGTGACTAGTAAATATGTGTACTATTAAGAAGCAATAAGATTGTCAAAAGTATTCCATTTTTGTCAAGGCAGTTTTGTGAAGTATGTTGTTGGATAATTGAGTTGGATAGGGTGCATGATATAAAATCACCAAATAATAAATAAAAATATTTTATAAAGTAAACAATGAGTAATGGGTAAAGCAGGATCTGGTCATTCATCTGAAAGGGACAGTTGGAGACTTTGCATACAAATGAAAGTTATCATTCTTGTCAGCCTTAGATTGGAGCTCTAAATACTATGTCTGTAGCCAATTAATATTTGGTGACCAATCTGAGAACTCAATAGACTTTTCTGCCACCCTGAAACATAATACCAGTGCCAAGAATTATTAGCTTCAGAAGATAGAGAAGTTTTAACTTGTGAATCCCAACCAACATGAGTCAATACATTATTCATTTATGCTGAGAGCATGTGTTTTCCAAAAATATTTTGACTGAATATGTCTTGACAATGAAAATCAGCTGAATAATAAGCCAAATTTACTTGAAATTAGGTACTCTAAAAAGTAATGTCGCCACAGGATTCAATTCCACAAAGGTTAGCTTCCTAAGGACCTTAGTCATGCCTGGGGATTTATGCACTTCTGATTTCAGATTCAGGAGACAAAATCATCACTTGGCCAGGTGACATTAGCCATCAATTCTGGCTTTCAGTGGTGCCACTACTATTTCTTACAAATCCTAGAATATGTCAATTTGGATGTTCTAGAAAGATATATGTGCAACATCAATAATGTCAGGGCTAAAATGTGCCTACTAGGCATGCTCAAGGGATAGCATGTCCTTAAAAGAAAAGCTGGAGGAAAAAAAGACAAAAGATATTGACAGCTAACAAAGCATCCAGGCACAGCTTTAAAACTAAAGTGGTATAAGTATTTGTAAGAAAGCCTATTATCCTTTAACAAAGAGAAAAGGGATCTTACACAGAAAACACAGGTCAGTTTTTCCACTTCAAATTGTTGACAGCACTTTCGTTATTAGTGTAGCAGTCAACCAATGCAAAAGCTGCTGATAATCTTAACTCTGTAAAACAGCAAACACACCTATAGGAGGACTCTTTTGGGTACTCAGATTCAGGGCTAAGTTTAGTAGTATTTGTAGTGGTCCTCATCAGCACGGACTACTATGCTGCTACAAATACAGAGTATAACTTTTATAAAGTTGAAAATTTAATAAGATATTAATATTTTTATGCAATTGTTTTAATGTCTTTACAGAAAAATACAAATCTGTCTTTAAGTAAAACTAGAAGAAAAATAAACCAATAAATGAATAAAAAAATCTGTTTTAATGCACATTTGCACCCCAAAATCATTAGCTCAACTATGTTCATAGTAGCATAATTCATAATAGCAAGAACTTGGAAACAAGCTAGATGCTCATCAACCTCAAGAGAAGAATGGATTAACAAACTGTGTTATATCTACATAATGGAGTACTACTCAGGAGTAAGAAAAATTATATCCTAAAATTTGCAGGCAAATGGATGGATTTGGAGAATATCCTCCTGAGCGAGGTATCACAAACCCAGAAAGATAAGCAGGGGATGTACTCACTCATTAATGGACTTTAAATAAAAAGCAAAGCACATCTAAGCTGCAAACTACAACCACTGAACAGCTTGGGATCCAAAGCACCTTGGACTGGCACCTTGGAGCCCATTCCGTCCAGGGGAACACCTAACCCAGACTTGATATTAGGATGAGAAAAGCAGATCTGCCTGGAGTGGATGCTGAACTAAGCCACCTTGGAAACTTTGGGACCTCCTGCCCTTGCTGAGGAGGAGATAAGAAGATGGGGAGAAGACATATCTCCCTGATAGACTCAAATGAGAATATGTCATATCCACTCATATTCTTAGTATGTTTATTTTAAATTATCTGGAAAAAACAGAAAGAGTGTATTTCAAGGAGAAAAACTTGGTAACTTTCAGTATTGAAACAAGAAAGGGAAGTAAATGCTATGTTTTCTACTTTCTATATGAAACAAGAACCTGAAACTGTAGAAAAAGAGTATGTAAGTTCACAGCAAGTTGTTTTCCACTATTGTCAGTGGTCAATATAACAGAGATGAAAGGTTTTGTAGATCAATCTAGGTTAAAACCCAAGGCCCACTACTCACTAGTTCTATAGTGTCATGAATATAATGGAACTCCACTTTGTCTTTGTTTTCATATCAGCAGGTGAAAATAGTATCATTTTCATTATAAAGCTTTCAGGAGGATTAAATAAAATAATATATGAAATGTATGGCATCTAACAATTACTAGTTTGCGGCTGTTGATGTAATTTTTATTATCAGCACAATTCTATATCATTTGTCCTCATTATAATTTTTACAAAATTCCAGAAGAAATTTTAAAACATTGGCATCCTATCTCAATATAACTGCTCAAATATATCTTTATCAGAAGGTATTTACTGAGTTTCTATTATGGGGTTTGTACTTTAAAGAAAGAAATGAAAATTTTTCCATGCCTGCATTCAAGGAATATATAGTAAATTTAGAAGTATGCAAACTATTTTTGCAAAACACTATAAATATTTTTCAGCAGAAGCAAGGAAGATTTAATCTATCATGAGTAAAATAAGGCCAAGACTATAACGTAAAACAATTCTAAATTCATTTGTATATACTGGGGCAAAGAGTGATGACAGATATAAAGACCATGTCACTCATGGTTCATTTATTGATTTTAGATTAAACTGGAACTTTACTTAGGGTAAAATTTCTCAACATAGCCATTACATTGTACATTTTTGAAGTTATATAAAGATTGAGGTTTACCTACTAGAAGAATCATTAGTGGATTATTCTAAATTCTAAATGCTTGATTGGCATATCTGCCATAATAGTGCATGAAAGTACAAATGTGTGTATTTGTGTTTTCTAGGCTCATGATATCTGTGCATTTGACAAAGTTGTATTAAGTGTAATATTTATGCCACAATATTTCTTAACATTAAGATCATTACAAGACATACAATAGGGATGCATATAAGTAAAATAAAGGCAATCTGAGTTAAGCAGTTATCATTATATTTAATGTAGGTAAGCTGATATATTTCTTACCAACATTTGGAACAAGACAAGAATCTCCATTTTTACCATTATTATTCATCATTGTGCTTGAAGGTCTAGCAAGAACAATAAATCAAGAGAAAGCAATAAAGAACATCCAGGTTGGAGAAAAAGAAACTAAGTTGTTATTATTTATGGAGGGTATTATAGTAGACATAGAAAAACCCTTAAGTATTCCATACATACATTTGTACACACACACACACACACACACACACACACACACACACATGCATACTGAACTAATCATTTAATTCAGCAGTTTCATGATACAAATCAACTTATAAAATCAGTACATACATAAAAAAGCTCTGAAATAGAAATAAAGTAGGTATGTTTACAATAGATAAAATAATGAAACAATAGTTAATATAATGAAAATTTCTGCAAATGAATTCCACCAAGCATGTGAAAGATCTCTATATTGAAAATTTTACAATACCAAAGAAGACTGAAAAACCTGGAAAACCACAAGATCCATCTAAACCACTATTGTCATATACCCAAAGGACTCTCAATTTTATTCATAGTGCATATGTTTATAATAGCTAAAAATTTGAAACAGTCTTGATATCCATGATTAGATGAATGGATAATGAAAATGTGTTATGTTTACACAATGATGTATTATTCTTATGCTGTGAAAAATGAAATTACAAAATTTGCAGGTAAATAGATGTAGCTAGAAACAGTCTACCTGAGTGAGGTAATTCAGGCCTAAAAAGACAAATTTTGCATGTTTTTGTTCATATGTGGATATTAGATTTTTTAAACTCTATATATGTGTGTTTCAATCTAAATAATCACAGAAGTAGGTAGCTAGTAAGGAATCCTATAAAAGAAGGGATATTCCCATAAAGGGAAAATAAAACTCAATATTATAAACATGTAAAAGGGAAAGTAGAATATTAAAATTAAAGGAGGAGGGGGATAGAAAAGAGGGTAAAATGAAGGTATATGGGGAATGATAACTGTGGAGATATATTTTAAATTTAATAAAAACAGCCTGGAATATGAGAAGACAGAACCATTACTCCAGCTTTTTGTTTGTTTGTTTGTTTGAGACAGGCTTTTTGTGTAACAGTCCTGCTTGTCCTGGATCTCACTTTGTAGGCCAGGCTGGCCTCGAACTCACAAAGTTCTTCCTGCCTGTCTCCCAAGTGATGGAATTAATAGCATGAGCCATAGGCTGTTAGGAAAACCATATGGAAACCTATTACTGTTGAAACTTCCTAATGTATATATATATGTAGGAGAAATCTAAATATAGTTAACATATAATAGACATTATGCTACCAAGTAAAACTTCCAGTGCTAGGAATGGGTTACATCTTGTTTTTGAGTCATGGAACAAAGATGTTCATAGATAATTTCCAAAATACCATAGGTTATTCCCAATGTTATTAGTTAATTTCTTTAACATGATATTAAAGCTCTAATTCTAAAGATACAACTTTATGTCATTGAATATGGAGAAATTGAGATGGTACCTAACTAGAAGCCTAACTAGAAGTTTTATCCCTACTGACTAGTGTTCATGATAATAGAAGGTAACTATGTAAACTACTGAAGGAGAAAAATAATTATAAATTTTATACAGCTACAAACATTTTGATCTACATCAAGACCTTTCTACAACATATATTAGAGCAATGTGGAGTAACCAAGAACTTTTTGATTGAATTTAAGGCTGACTCTATGAGATGGAATATATATACATGACACTACTAAAAGTAAGCAAGAACCTGAGACTTGCTAGGTGATGTGCTTAGGAAAACCTACTATTTAGGAACATAGCAATAAAATGAGTCATAACAACATATTTCTATACCCATATAGTAGAGCATCAGTTTACCTTCATTAAAGAAGCTTCTTCTTGCAGTAGATAGTAATTAACATGCAGATACACAACTGGACTATTTGTAGAGAATGAGGGTCTTTGAAGTACTCAATCCAAAATTAGCTATCGTTATCAACTGTGATTACTTGGGGCTCAGTGAAGTGCATAGAAGAGGAATCAGAAAAAAAAGTAAGAGCAATAGGTAATAGATGAATTGACAGAAAACAGTGTCTTCTAGACAAAACAAACTGATACTGTGGTGGAATGTTCTTTGTATGCTGTAAATAAAGGACTGTTTTGGCCTATGCACAGCACCGTAGAAGTGGGTGGAGAATCAGAGGCAGCCAGATAGGAGAAGGGTGGAGTTAAGCCAGTCTCCATTTGACCCCCGAAGAAGACAGACATGCAAGAAACAGGTGAGCCACGGGCTGCGGGCCATGTGGTCGGAAGATAAGATGGAAATGGGTTGAAGTAAGATGAAGGAGCTAGCTAGTAATGTGCTTGAGACATGGGCCAAACTGTTTAAAGGATATAAGTGTATGATTCATTTCTTTGGGGGACAAAAAGCACTCAAACCAGGTTCCAACCGCCGCTGTGCGCCACAAACCTCCTGGCCCAAAACAGGCCCGAGAAAAACTTACTACAATAGATAGCTTCCCAACGTTGGGCCGAACACCCGCATAAAGCCTGAAACAGAGCCAAAAGCTGCTTTCTGAATTGTGTATTTGAATTGATTTATGGTACAGAGACAGTGTGGTGTTCAGGCAGGAATTTAAAAATGGCGCGTCCACGACACACAGCTTAAACTCATACGTTTTGCGAAAGGCTTGGCATAAGTGTGATTGATTTAAAGTTTCTGCTTATATTGAACAGAAAGGAAACAGAGTTAAAAAAGGTTTTTCTGGTAGCAGCATTTTCTGAGTCTGCTCTTGTTGCCGGCAGCAGGCTCCTCGGCCATATTGAAACACAGCCAAAAGGGGCAGAGTCAGCAATTAAAGTGATACGACCTTTTAAAAGCACTTTGGGTATAGAAAATGATTAAGAATTCTCAATAAGACAGATTTATACTCACAAAACCTCTAAATGGGGTACAATGTATGTGAAATACGCATAAACTTCAGAGAGAGAGAGGAAAAAAAAGGGTAAAGAAACCCTTTAAGAAAGAGAAATAAGGAAATAAAGATAAAAAGGCCACATGAAGTTGGCAGATAAAGAGTCTGGATTACAGTTATTGAGTTTACTTTTAATTTTTTAACTTTTAATGAGCTAATTTCAGAGAGACAATTGATTGCTAAGGCTGCTAAATTAAACCAATACTTATATTTTAAAGATGTCTTGACTTTAAAAATCTGTTTATAAGAATATGTTACTTGGGAAAAGAATTTCTGCTTTTGTCTCCACAGAAGATCAAAATCTGTGGATTGGTTCTAGGCAAATGTGGTTCCATTTGCCAAGGCCACCTGAATGAACATTCTCAGCTTCCAAGAAGCCAGTTGAGATGATCCAGCATCAAAACCCCATGAGATCAACGTCCTTTGAAAGCATGAAGCAGTAAAAGAAAGAAAGCTTTGTCCAATTTCCCCAAAATATTACTTATTAATGTTTGTTTTCATTATAAATGGTTAATGCTCATAGTCAATCTTAAAAAAAGGGGAGGGAGGAGGATATGATATAGGAAGATTAGAAAAGATAAGTGGATTTTGATTTATTGATATAAACATAACGTCAATTTTGTTATGCTATATGTATTGTTCTACTCTTGATTAAGGTATGATGCTGATGTAACTCATTTAAAATTGTAATGTGTAATTGAGAAATGCAGATTAATAGTCATCTATGATAACCAAACTTACAGTCATGTTAGTTAGGTTTTTGTGGGTATACAAGGATATATTTCAATTAGATAGGTAGTCTTCAAACACTTCAAAGACATGAAGAATATGGCATTTAAAATATTTTAAGAACTTAGACTTTTCTTGACAGTGAGACAGGTCTGCTCCTGGCAGCACCAATATATTTCAGGAAAAGGATGGGCATTGAAGAAACTTCATATGGAATTTACTTTGTGGCAACAGCCACTGGACAAGAAACTGTTCTGGTATTGACTGCTTAATAGTATGCTATATAAACTGGACATGCAGGTTCCATAAGAAAGTGACCTCTGAACTTTGGCAGAACAAGCAAAAATGGTCCTTCAGGTTCCTGCTTTGCAGAAAACATTGCCAGGCATCCTTCTGGACATAAGAAGAAGCGACTAATGGACTATGTCAGATTTCCTACATCACTGAAAGGTTTGCCAGAGACTTTGGGCCATAAAGGCTGAAGATAGATGCCCCAACGTTACAAAGGAACTTTGGGTGACTGTCCAGGCAGACATGGGTCATCTCTGTCATTTTCTAGACTTTGGAAGTTGCTTGCACTTCCTGTTTATCTAGATAATAATATATCCTTCTGTGGTCTTTGATGTGGCTGAAGGTTTAATAATTGTAGGTATAGTTCTTTTACTTTAAATGGTATATTAGATATGAAACTTTAGACTCACAATGATAAGGTAGATAATGGAATATTCTCTTTAATTTTGTGAATACTAATAGACTGGATATTATGACTGTAATTCCTGCTTGAAAGCTGTTCTGTTGTAATTTTGCTGTATGGAAATTGAAACCTTCCTTTTTAATTAGACAGAAAAGAAGAAATGTGGCGGAATATTCTTTGTATGCTGTAAATAAAGGACTGTTTTGGCCTATGCACAGCACCGTAGAAGTAGGTGGAGAATCAGAGGCAGCCAAGTAGGAGAAGAAGGGTGGAGTTAAGCCAGTCTCCATTTGACCCCCAAAGAAGACAGACATGTAAGAAACAGGTGAGCCACGGGCTGCAGGCCACATGGTGGGAAGATAAATGGAAATGGGTTGAAATAAGATGAAGGAGCTAGCTAGTAATGTGCTTGAGACATGGGCCAAAGAGTTTAAAGGATATAAGTGTATGATTCATTTCTTTGGGGGACAAAAGGCGCGCCAACAGGGTTCAAACCCCCGCCACGCGCGCCAGGTCACAAACCTCCTGGCCCAAACTGGCCCAGGAAAAACTTACTACAACATGATACACATATGAACTCATAAAGACTATGACACCATGCCTAAGATCTATACCTTTTAAACCAGATAAAATCTCAGCACTACAAAGGGGAAGTAGACACAATGCCCTACCTCTAATGAAGTAGCTATTTGCAATTGACAACTGCTAGAAATGGAATGTTTTCTTCAAGAAAGTATCACTACAAGGCAGACACTATGTCAAGGAGTAGTTAGCCAACACAAAATGGACTCTGTTTCACATGTGCAGATTTTGTTTTGTTTGGGTATTTCTCTCATTAGTTCTTTTTAGTTTGTCTGCTTTTATTTTGATTTTTGTTGTTGTTGTTGTAGATTTTCCTATTTTTTGAGTGAGAGAACATGTATTTGGTTGGGTATGGGGGTACAATCTGAGAGTAGTGGTTAAGAAAAACATTAGAATCAAAATTTCTGAAAATTCTAATAACCATTAAAATATGGAGAGATGTGTGTTTATGACTATAAGAAACAGTATTGTTAAAATGCCCAAATAGTGCAAAGTAATTTATACATTCAATGTAATCTATATTGATATGCCAATGCATTCTTCATAGAACAGGAAAGATAATATTCTAAATTTTAAATGGAAACAA
>PVIH01023563.1:0-24585 GCA_004025045.1 Sigmodon hispidus | reverse complement strand
TTGTTTGGCTGAGAAACCTTTTGAATACCACAACTTGGTTCTTTGCTATGGTGTCTGTGGTAACCATACAGGTAACAGGGATTGATCATATCTACTGGCTTATATTCCCAGTCCTCCCATTTGTTAGTTTAGGGAGTGAAAGGAGATACACATTACTAAGGCCACACGAGAGTTTATTTAAGACAGTTCCCAGACGGGTACAGAAGCAGAGAAGCAGTACAGAAGTCAGGAGACAGAGAGAGAGACCCGACACGCAAGGGTCTCTTTTAAGAGAAGGGCTGTGTTCAGGTTTATGTAGTCACGTTTAGGGCATGCCTCAGTACAAGGTGCATCCCACCTGAGCAGCGTTGGCTCAGCTACGTGGAGTGCCAGGAATCCTTACACCATTAACAAAGGAGTAAGTTGGGGAGATATGTATATTCCTGTTGTGGTCAATGAATCCTCTTGGCTACCTGGTCCTTATGACCACAATGGACCTGCCAAGCCTGAGGAAAAGAGTAGGAAGATAACAAAACTACCCTGAGGGAGTGCAAGGAATTACTATTTGTATGGGCAATGGAACTCACTGCCTAAATATAACTTTTTAATTTTGTCTATCTTTAGTTAGTCATAGTATTGCCCAGAATCATCATGATAAATTTTACATGCACCATGCATCTGGTTTTAGAGGACAGAATATTAATTCTACTAGTTCCATAAATCTCCCATCTTGTGAGATATGAATTACCAACAAGGAATCTGACTGGGTACATTGGCAACAATATAAAGGTGAGAAACCTCAAGTGCTTATTAATAGATCCCATTGAGACATCATTGACTGGAGCCTTTATTGCTTCCCTCAATGAAAATATTAAGATGGCAGTTGCTATAGTTTGAATGAAATTTTAGAAATTAGCACTACCATTGATGAACCTATCCAATGGCATGGAACTGAATTATCAGGTTCTATAATACAGTTTGGCAATTCAGTTCAGACTAATGTGTGGAAGTTAGCAAATGCCTTATGCCTTTGTAAACTTTGGAAAGAAAAGTTAAATGTTAATAATGGTAAGAATACTTTGGTCTTTAAATCAAAACTGAATCAAAGTCATGCTTTTGTAGCATGTGTACCAATACCACGTATATTACTGAAGTGCCTGCACAAGGACATCCTAATAATTATAGCATTGTTTTACTCAAAACTTGACATCACAGAGAGACCACCGGAGACAGGGATGCTTAGAATGCAACACCAAGGTTTATTGGCAGCACAATACAACCCCGGCAGGGAGCTTACTTTAAGCTTCTGTGATAACAGAGCAAGGAGTAGCTACTGTCTTTATTTACAAGGGATTTTTTTTTTAAGATTTATTTATTTATTATGTATAGAGTGTTTTGCTTGCAGGCTAGAAGAAGGAACCACATCTCATTAGGGATGGTTGCTGGAAATTGACCTCTCCAGAAGGACAGCCAGCATTCTTAACCACTGAGCCATCTCCAGCCCACAAGGGATCTTTGATAGGCAAAAGTTACCACAAAGTTTGTTGCTTAGAGACAAGGTGCTGATGTGCCACTGACTGGCTCGTGCTTAGGGTCTTTCTGCCCCAGAGTATCTTTGGACCCCACCTGAATGAACCCCATCTGGACCCTACCTGGGGTGGCTGGTTTTTCCCAGAACTGGGCAAGCAAGACTCTATTCCTCTCCCAGAACTAGGCAGATGTCTTGGCTAATCTCCCAGAGCAAGGCAGGTAGGAAGCTAGTCTTCCCCCAGAACTAGGCAGGCACCCTGCCAGGAACCCATTCTTCTCCCAAAACTGGGTAGCGAACCCTGCCAGAAACGCAAAACTAAACTTTATTTTACCTTTTTATAAAATAGCTACTAGAATGCAAAATAGGGTTTCCCTCTTCAAGTATCACTTATGAAAGTTGTACTCCTCACACCTGTACTGATGCTAGGATGTTATTGGATGTGACTTCTGAAGGCTTATTTAAAAATGCTCACAGATAATGCCGTAGTTAATGAGACAGCTGGTTTGAGGCAAAACGTGCTACTTTTGAGAGATCAGTTAGAGACTTTAAAGGAACAAATTAAAATGTGATTAGAATGTTACAACTTGGCAGCAGCGCCTGGGAGAGCCCGTGGGTCTGTGTCTTGCTTCAATAGTGTTTGGACTGAACAGACCTGGGGACTCCTTCTTTGTCAGCTCCCAGCTGCAGCCTCTGGGACCACCTCTTCGCCTCCTGATCTGCAGTATGGAGCGGTGAGCTCCATACTGCAGATCAGCTATGACCTCCCGGGGTTCGTCAGAACTATTCCTCCGAAATGGAGGCTGCAGTGAATCTCCTAGTCACCTTGCATCTGCCGGCCTCCTACACTTACCTCTTTCTGGGCTTCTATTTTGATCAGAATGACGTGGCTTTGGAGGATGTTGGCCACTTCTTCCTCAAATTGGCCGACAAGAAATGGGAGGGAATCAGGAGGGTGCCTAGCGTCTCCTCAAAATGATGGGGGCCACGCATTCTTCCAGGATGTACAGAAGCCATCTCAAGATGAGTAGGCTAAACCCTGGAGGCCATGGAAGCTACCTCGGCCCTGGAGAAGAACCTGAACCAGGCCCTCTTGGATCTTCATTCCCTGGGTTCTGCTTGCACAGATCCTCAGCTCTGTGACTTCTTGGAAAACCACTTCCTGTATGAGGAGGTGAAGCTCATCAAGAAGATGGGCAACCACCTGACCAACCTCCCCAGGGTGACCGGCCCCCAGCCAGCTCAGACTGGCGCGCCACAGTCATCTCTGGGAGAGTGTCTCTTTTAGAGACTTACTCTCAAGCATGACTAGGAGGCCTTGCCTTCCAAGGGGCTCCCTCTGCTCTGCACCAGCCAGCCTCAAGACCTTTACCTGAACCTCTCAGCCACCTGGCAGCTTTGTAACTGCTCTGGAGCCCCTCCCAAGTCTTGGACCAGGCAAAAATAAAGCTTTTGAAACAGAAAAAAAAAAAAAAAAGAATGTTACAACTTGTTGTATTACACCTTAAATTTTAATGAGAGCAAGTATGATTGGGAAAAGGTTAAAATGCATTTATTGAGTCATCCTAATACTTCTCAAATGATTTATGATCTACAACAAGAAATTGAAGAAATATTTTCAATTGAGTACCTGATTTTATAAATATAGATATATATAGATAGAAATATAGATATATATAAAATATCTGATTTTATAAATATAGATATATATATAAAATCAGGTAACTTGGTTGGTATATACATATGACTATTATGAAAAGCTGTGCAGATACCATAGCTTCATTTAATCCCATGAATCATATGAATCATTTTGATAAGTTTCTTATTCTAGCAGTTGTTATACTTGGCTTTGCTATAATAATTTTTCTGGCTTTCAAGTGTATTCTGAGTTATGTATCTAAGACTTTCAGACAGCAGGAAAGAGAAAAGGCTGTCTTCATTGTGCAGCTGCATAATCTTCAACATAATTAAATTAGCTTAAATAAAAGAAAAAATGTTGTAGGTATTTAGCAGAATCACTGTATGTGTTAGATATTAGAATGAACTATTGTTTTTTAGATGTATTTGACCTTGAAAAATCCTTGTGAAAAACAGTGAATGTTTTTCATCATCTGTAGAATTGTTTTACTAAGAAGGCTTTTACAACTGTGGTCACAAGATGCTTCAGGCACACCTGAGGCTCTTGTATTATTGTGTATTGCACATGATCCATAATAAAGGATGGGGCATGTGAGGCTTTCCTTCATGAGACATATAAATCAAGATTAGGGATCTTGGCATAAAGAAATACTTTGTGTAACTTTCAATAAATAGGCCTTTGTAAGGCTGTTTGGGGTTCAGTCCCTCAGAAGAGTCTGGGCCTTTCTGATGCCACATAGTCCTTAAAATTTTATCTTTGGGGTACCTTCATTCTTCAACCAACCTTCAAATATGGTGGACCCCAACACCCAGCCACACAGCCAGCCACAGAGTGTAGTGGTTAGTACTCTGCATTGTGGCCTCAGTTCCAATCTGAGTCACTGCATCAAATGTTGGTTTTGCACATGGGAAGAGACACACACATACACACTACCAGGGCCACATGAGAGTTTATTTAGGAGACTTACCAAGAGGGTACAGGAGCAGAGAAGCAGAAGAGGAGAAAAGACAGAGTGTAACATGGCATCTCTCTTTAAGAGAGAGGGTGGGCACAGGTTTACATAGCCACATCTAGGGGTGTGCCTCTGTACGCTGTGCATCCTGCCAGAGCCATGGTGGCTTCACCACGTGGCCATTACATACCAGGAATTTTTGTTTCACCCAGTGCCATGTTGGGTTCACCATGTGGAGTGTCAGGAATCCTTACACAGAGTGACTCAACTGTTTGTAACTCCAATTCCAGAGTATCTGATACCCTTTTCTGGCCTCTCTGGTCACCCAACATGCACATATTGCACAGATATATATGCAGGTTGATAGTATACTGCTAATAAAAGTCTATACTTTCCAGCTTCCTTTACAGGCCCAATGATAAGAAGAAGCTTTGAGCTACACAGGCTACATGCCACATTATTTCTGACCCTCACCCCACCCCCTTAGAAGGGTTACAGTCATCTTTTTTCTCTGGCAGATAGTTCAACTTCCAGGAGAGAGAGTCTCCCTCTTTGCTGTACAGCCAATAAACAGTACCTGTCTGCTGGAAGAATAGGCTCCTGTCTGTCTTTGTTCCCACTGCACTGGTGCAGAAAGTGGGAAGGGAATCTGAGTCCTCCACATGGACTCACCTCCATCACTCTCTTCTGCTCACCAGCCCTGGGCCCCAGCAGGCCTGGCAAAGCCGGCCATCTCTCTCAGGTGGCCAGTTCCAGTTCTTTGACTCCCCATCTCCACCTTCCTCTCCTCTCACTTCCCTCTGCCTTGCTGATCTCTAGACAAGACCACACACCCAACACAGCCAAAATCCGAGTAAGAAAAGGCATTTGCGACCTCCAGAATCTAGACATGACAGAGATGACATCTGGCTCTGGTTTCAGGGTCAAAATATGTTTCTTTCACTGGCTCTTTTGGGCTTTGGGGATCTAATTTCAGAGCTAAAGCATATTTCTTTCGCTTGTTCTGACCCTAGGGATAAAGTGATGTGGGAATGTCTTTCTGTATGCTGTGAAATAAAGAAACTGTTTTTGGCCTATGGCGAGCACCATAGAAGTAGGAGGAGAAATCACAGCATAGGCAGGAGAAGGAGGGCGGAGTCAGGAAGTCATGATCCAGCCACCAAAGAAGCAACATATAAGGTAACACAGGTGAGCCATGGGCCACGTGACAAGACAAATCAATAGAAATGGGTTCAGTTAGGATGAAAGGGCTAGCTAGCAATGTGTCTGAGCCATAGGCCAAACAGCATGTAATTAATATAAGCATCTGAGTCATTTGTGGGGGAGGAGAGGGCTAAGCAGGGTGGGTAGATCTGGACCATGGAGCTAGGCAGTCTGGGACTGCGGGTCTGTGGGTCTGGACCGCCATCGGAGTAAGGACACATTTCATTTTAGCTATGGGTTCAGACGGAATGTGTTTCTTCACTGACTCTAGGTTCAGGGCCAGGGTGGGTTTCTTTGGCTGGCCTTTCACCCTACTCCTATCTTTCACCAAACTGACCAGCCCTAAAGTACAGGAGAAAAACTCTTCAGAACCTGAAAAAAAAAAAAAAAAAACCAGTCATGGAGAAGAGACTTGTGGTAATTAATAAAGTTAATCTGGAATATCAGAGAGTCAGCCACAGAGCCAGGTCAGGTCAGGGAGGGGTGACCCACAACTTTAATCTTAGCTTTAGAAATGTGGAAAGCAGAGGAAGAGAAGAGGGCTTTTCTGCTTTGCCAGCCACTTCCCTTTCTTGAGGACACAGACTTGCAATTGGAGGCTTCTTGAAGACAGGCCTGAGTAGTTGGATGGGTGAGAAGTGACTATGGTTTGTTTATCTCTCTGATATTCCAGCTTTCCGTAGGTTTTTATTATATACTAAATAGAAATGGTGCGATAGAGACTGGACTTTTTTCACCCTCTGCTTTGCAGAGAATCTTTTTCACACATCTGATGCACATGTTTCTTGCCAGTAATAACCAGCTGTCTTCAACTGCTGGCTTTATCTTGGTGTTTGAGATTTCTCTGCTGCTACCGGTTGCACTTGAGACTTTTCCTGACTTTTAACACTTTAACTGGCAGAGAAAATGAACTGGATCAGGACCTTTTAGACTGTAGATGAGGTTCAAACTCTGGAGTCAGTATCTTGATGCTAAAACTGTTTTGTGTTCTGCTCAGGTTCCTTAAAAGCTTTGTGGCAGTGAGGGTTGCTCTGGTGCCAGTAACTGACTCATCTGCAGTAATTTGGCTCACTTTCCCACCTACCCAGAACCAGGAAATAAGGTAGAAGACACAGGTAATCCCCCGTCATATGGATTGGATGAACATCTCTCATATTTGGGAACACATACACAGAGAGAGAGATAGACAGAGACAAGACAAACAACGCATCCCCTGGAGGAGAACAGAGCCTCCCTGACCGCCAGCAGTGGAAGACCAAGAAATGCTTTGGTTTATTAAATTAAACGCCAGCACTCTGCAAGTGGTTCTGCTGAGTCCATATCCCTCCCTGTAGCTCCAGCAAAGCCCTGAGAGTTTCTGGTATGGCTGGATCCCATACCAGGAACTTGATATGTAGAGGGAGAGAGAGGAGCATGGAGAAAGACAGACAGGGAGGGGATCCTAACTTCGCATCCTTTCAAGAGCAAAGCAGAAAGAGAAAGAAATGTCAGGCTAGGGAAAGTTCAGGCCAAACAGAAAAGTTTGAGACTGACTCACAAGTGTCTCATACCTGCTTTCTGGTTCCCACTTCATCTGTTTTGTTACCTGGGGTGTCCTTGAATTCCTGGCCATCCTTCATCCTGGGGCTCACTCTTCCAGCTAAGCCTCCAGCAAACACAGTAGCCCAGTTTATCTATCACATGTCAGAGGGTCTCACAGGCTATGAAGCTTCTCCAAGAGGCTCTGTTCCTTCCTATCATCTTCCATCTCAACCGTCTATTCCTCTTCCTCCTCCTCCTTCTCCTCTCCCTCCAGATTAATTTAAAGAAAGACAGGGGTGTAGTAGTTAGCAGTTCTTCGTTGTCAAGTTGACTGCATCTGTAGTTAACTAAAATCCTGGGCACACCTGTGAGATTTCTTTTCTTAATTGAATCATTTAAAGTGGAAAGACCCATTTCTAATCTGGATCTTTAAGATGGAAAGATCAACCCTCTGCTTGTAGCCTGTATAAAGGACATGGAAAAAGAGAGATGGCACTCTCTTTGCCTGATTGTTCTCACTCTCTAGCAAGTGCATTCCTTCATCAGAGCCTACTTTTTTAAAGATTTACATATACTGACGTTCAGCTGAGACATTCAGTCTTATGAGCTGAATAACTACTGGATTCTTGGGCCTTTTGTTGGTAGGTAGCCATTGATGGATTAGCTGGACCATAACCTGTAAGCCATTCTAATGAGTCTCATGGATAGACAGACAGACAGATACATAAATGGATGATAGATATAGATAGATAACTGCTAGAAGATAGGTAGGTAGATGGTAGATGGATGGATAGACTGATGATAGATATTGATTCATTCATTCTGTAAGTTCTTTTTCTTTAGAGAACCTTGAATGTATAGGGGTCAGAAGAAAACTTCTGAAGATCTTAGTCTCTCCCGCCAGCTTGATTATTGCTGTTTTGTTCTGCACCATCTTAGTGGGGGGAGGACTTTCTACTTTGAGGAGTTTCCAACAGAGTCTTTGGTCATTACTTCCCATCTCTCCTTAGGAGTGCTGTGGCTGGGCTCACCCTCAGATGCTAACCAACTAAATCTGGCATTCTAATGTGGATTCCTAGACTTGAACTTAGGTCTTACAGGTAACACAGCAGGCTGATCACATTTTTATGGGTTGGGCCATCTAAACAGCCTCAGTTTCAGTATTATTTTAATTTCAGTGAAGTTTACAAAAGGTGTTCTTGACAGCCTGAGTGAAGAGGGGCAGGTTTCAAGCACAGCTCATTGCTGTGGACCTGGGAAGTCTGTCTGCCTCATGCAATGGTTTCTTCTGTGATTGCTGGATTGTAATGGAGGATTAGTAAGTCAGGCTCATTTTTTTCTATGATTTGGGCATTCTTCCTGCCAGCACCGAAATGAAGACTCTCCTGACTGACACGGAGGAAGGTCTACCTCATTTCTATTTGTCTGTCTTAGTCCCTGAAGCTCTGCCTAAGGGTTCCCAAGGCAGGCTTTTCCCGCAGTTGAACTACATTTTCTGAATGAAGTCATTTCTCCTAGTAAAGAAATCAAGATTTTGCGACACAGTGGATATGGGGCAGCTGGGCACAGTCTACTTAACTTTTAATTTATTATTTATTTATTTTGAGTTGTACAATTTACTCAGTTCTTGTTGGTTCTGTTTGGATGGAGAGAGAGCTGGGACAAAAGTCAGTTCATGGTCTTCTTGCGTTGGCACAAGCAGTGCCTGGAGCCTCAGTCGTCCTTAAGGAGGATCACACAATTATTACCCACCACCAAGGTGCTTTAAGAGACCAATGGCTAAATGTGTTCTTGGTTGTCATACCATTAGCTCTCCATAGCTTTAAACATTGTAAAACACACTGACTACAAATTGTCTTGACCCCAACCTGGACATATAGACTCCCACAGCCTAGTGCACATTAGGCAGATAAAATGGCATCGGCCGCACCAACTGTCCCACCATCAACTTTCATGTTAAGATTTTAGTAGTTCTGTGCTGGTGGAGTAGAGAAGAATAAAGTAGCCATCTACCCTTTGGAGAGAACCAGGGAGACAGCACAGAACATCCAAGTTCAAATAAAAAAGTTTTTTAATTTTGTATTTACTAATGTATTTGCTTGGAGGGGGTGCTGTGATTCATGTAAGCTCAGAGAACAACTCTGGAGAACCAGTTCCCTCCTTTCACCATTCCAGGGACTCACATCCTTTTTTTTTTTAATACATCTTTTTTTTATTTTTTTAAAGATTTATTTATTTATTATACATTATTCAGAAGATGGCACCAGATGTCATCACAGATGGTTGTGAGCCACCATGTGGTTGCTGCGAATTGAACTCAGGTCCTCGGGAAGAACCATCAGTGCTCTTAACTCCAGCCCCCTGGGACTCACATCTTAAGGCTTAGTGTCAAGACCCTTTACCCACTGAGCCATCTCAGTTCTTAACTTTTTGGACACTGCACCATCACACTAGCAATATCGTGGCCTCCCCTCACGTGCCTCTTCCCTGCAACCGCCTCTGCTCTGCTCCTGTTTCCTGCCCTTCCCTCCTCCCCTCTGCCCTGCTTGCTATCACCCCCTCCAGCCCTTCCTCGTACCTCCTTTCTAATCTTACTTATAGTCCAGCTCCAAAAGAACAGAAATGCCAGCTGTTTCAGATGTTTTAAAATTTTAATCAGATGATCTAATCTTTGAAGTGCCTGAAGGCAATTGGATGTATCCATGGTCTAGGGAAGGAAACTGAGAACTGATTCCTGAGAATGCTTGATTCCAGTCACCTCACCCCTGCTTGATCGCCCATTACATGGTTTTGTGGTTCTCCAGCAGCTCCTAATACTGTTGTCCAGAGATGCTGGGAACCTGTGGGGATGACTTAGTCTCTGTGTTCATCAGTGGGGTGCTGTGCCCTTGGCATGGATTCTCCTCTTGAAGCCCCAGTGGTTCCTGACTATGGGGTAATCTCCGGTTCTCCATTTTTCCCTGTAAATGAAAAAGAAACTTAAATATCGCAAACCACCAACATTACCTGCTTCCACCACAGTTATCCTTGTATGTTTTCAGGGAATTGAAAAATGCTTTCTACAAAAATGTGAAATAGACTAAAATAAATAAATAAATAAACAAATCATGCTTCACCTCTGTGTTGTGCTGAATATCACGTTGTGTGGGTTAAGAGGCTCACCAGGAAAGTGGGTAGAGGTGGGGAGGGGGCATTGATAGTGAAACAGACCCAGCACGGGACAAGGTGCATAGGTAGATGGGAAAGCAGAAGTTGGCCTTCAGAAAAACCAGCAGGAGTTTGAAGAACTGAAGACATAATTTACTAGGATGGTCAGTAATGGTCTCTAACTCAACAGAATCCAGAGTCCCCTAGGACAGTAGCCTCTAGGCATACCCTGAGGAATTATCAAGATTCAGTTACTCCTTGGATGCCTAGAAGCCATTGCCTTTATCAGGTTGAGTGGTTTGCCTTTGGGTGGATTCTTGCACCATGCAGAAGGGAAAAAGTTAGCTAAGTGTAACATTTGGAGCTTTCTGTTTCCTGACTGGATGTTCTGTGGTCAACTGTTGGATCTGCCTGACTATGTGGCCATGCCCTGGAACTGTAAACCAAATACACACTTCCTCTTTACATTGCATTTGTCAGGGCATTTTTATAGTATCAAAAGATGATAAAGCCAAGACAGACATGTTCAATACAGTTAAAAATAGTAATAAAAAAGTTACAACCTGAAACTCACAGGGATTATAAAGTCCCCATAAACATCAAAATGTAGAAAAAGGAAAATTAAGGGAGTTTAAGAAAGGGTCAGGATGGTTGGGTGGTGGTGGCTCAGCCTTAATCCCAATACTCTGGAGGCAGAGGCATACTCAAGGACAACCTGGTCTACAGAGTGAGTTCTAGGACAGCCAGGACTACACAGAGAAACCCTGTCTGGGGGGGTGGTGGTGCTGGGAACGGGGGACCTGAGGAGGAGTAAAGGCTGAGGCTGGGAAAATATTGCTTAGGTCAATAATTGAACTACAGCTCCCCAGCCAGTTGAAACCCCTTCATATCTGAATGAAGAAAGCAAAGCTTCATGCGTAGTAGAGAAGCAGGCTTGGCTCGGAGACATTGTACAGTTCCTATGCAAAGGCTTAAACAGAACCCTCTGAAGCAGCACAATGGACATCAAAGAATACATAAAGAAAAGCATGTTTTCTTTTTCTATTTTTGTTTTGTTTTTACTTGATTTGGGTATTGGTTTTGGTTTTTTTCCAAACAGCATCTCTCTGTGTAGCCCTGCCTGTCCTGAAACTTGCTTTATAGACCAGGCTGGCCTCAAACTCAGAGATCTGCCTGCTTCTGCCTCCCAAGTGCTGGGATTAAAGGCATGCACCACCACTGCCTGGCTGAAAAGCAGGCAAAATTGAAGGAAGTAGGTAGCAGGACTGCAGAATGTGGCCCAGGAGTCTGGCTTGGGTAGAGGACACCCATACTCAGGGCAGGATGTGTCCCTTGACACTGACAGTACATAAATATGAGAGGGTAAAGGAGACTGGGCATCCTGACTTACTCTTGTCTCTACCAGGGCTCATTTCTAAGACTTGCTATGACAAACTGCTTGGGAATTCATCAATCTTCCACTCCACATACCGTTCACCATCATTACACATATTGTCCTCAGCATGCCTCTGTTCTTGTACCCTTTCTCACCTCGATGTGAAAGAAAAGCTAAAGAGGTTACTTGCCCAGCACAGCCAGACAGCTGCAGCCCCCAACACTCCTGTGGTGACCACAATGGTGGCAGGCCCCCAACTTCTGGGATTGGAGGACAACCAAAGAAGTCTCATCCTGGAGGGAGAAATGTCCTGAGGGCAGAAAGAAAAATCAGATTTAGGAAAGTGTTTCTTACTTTAAGCATGGAGGAGAGAGAGCAGTATGATTTACTAGAGGGGCATTGTGATTTACTAGAGGGGCACTGCAGAGGCCAGCATGATACTCAGTAAGGACTACATCTGTGTCCCAAGGACTTTAACATAGCATTTACAATGGAACACTAAAGAGACAGCTCTTAAAATAAACAAGCAGAAATGTGGTCCCCTGAACAGTTTGCTTTAGATGAGGCATCTCAGAGCATCCCACCACTCCATGGTGGTTACAGAAATGTTAACCTCCACTAGCAAGGATTCATGATAGAAAAAAGTTTTCCACTCCCAGGCCCAAACTCAGGCCCTCCACCCTACTCTGAACCCCTAAATAATGAGAACTCATCCACGTGGGGGTTTCCTGGCTTTCCCACCTGTTATAGACCTCAGATCTGCTTACCAACAAGAAGAGACTGCAATTCATGGTGAATGCTAGATCCTACAACTGAAGACCCCAGGATCCTGGGTTTCCAGCAGATCATCTAACTTGTGTGCTTCGCTAACTTCAGAGTGAAGACTGTAACTAATGTCTCACAGTGCCCCCGCCCCAAGTGACATTATCAACCTTATTAGGAATGATGCCATGGGATAGGCCAACCACAAATGACACATCTTTTCACCAGACTGAGCGCTAGTGAGAAAATAGAAACCACACCCAAGAAACACAATCTGGCCACCAAATGGACCGACAAATTTTCCTCCTGGGAGAAAAAACATGACATCTTCTAGCATTGTGGTTTGTGGTCCTAAGAAATGGGAACTAAGCTGGTAACCCAAAGAGATACTTCAAGTTTTCTCTCATATACTCTGAGCTTGAGCCTCCCAGCACTGAGGTGAGCAGACATGCTACCCTTCTCCAGGGCATGCCAATCTGGGAGAGTAGAAATGACTGACCTCCAGTCATAGCAACCCACCTCAGCCTAGACCACCTATAGGATACTGAGAGAGTAGGTTGGTGATCCACTCTCTGCTTTGGAGTCATTCTTGGGGCTTGAAGGATTTGTTAATGGGGGGGGGTCTTTAGCAGCCTGAGGCAACCTGCTAGGTTCTGTATCTTGCCTGAAATCAACTACACAGTGAGAGGCTCAAAGAGCAAAGTAATATTATGAATACTTTTTTAGACTAGCCACAAACCCCCACAGATGAATTCTGTTTTGAAAACATCTAATCAGAAGTGAGAGTAAAGAACATACCCTTAAAGGAAATGATATAATCAAGCTTGTGGTTTGAAAACCTTCAGCAAGCTAATTGTCAAGGCAGGTGAGTGATTCCACTCTGAGGTCTCAGGTTACTGGGTGAGGTTTTGAAATTAGACTGGAAACCCTGGGGAGACTTGAAGCTGCAAGGGCAAAGTGGGTAAGCATATCTAATTCTCTTGAGGAAGTGGGCTGGCCGGGCAGGAAGGCTGGTGTCAAGCAACCGATTGCCCTGCCTTCAAGGTTTAGGAAGAATGAATCAAAGTATGGGTACCAAGCTGGAGTAATCCATTTGGGACCCGCTCTTTGCTTTAAGGATGAGGTGGGTTTTTCCTGGGAGATTGCAGGCTGTACAAAGGAGTGAGCATGCAGGTAGCATGGGACACCCTTGCTTTAAACTCCAGTTCTTGGATTCTGCATCTAGTCTCTGAATTTTCTTCTTCTTCTTCTTCTTCTTTTTTTTTTTTTTAAAAAAAGATTTGTTTATTTATTATGTATACAACATTCTGCCTACATGTATGCCTTCAGGCCAGAAAAGGGCACCAGATTTCATTGCAGATCGTTGAGTTACCATGTGGTTGCTTGGAATTGAACTCAAGACCTCTGGTACAGCAGCCAGTGCTCTTAACCTCTGAGCCATCTCTCCAGCCCTACTTTTGTGAATTTTCTAAACAGTGAACTTCAAATGATTGTTCTGGGTTTTGTTTTATTTTGTTTTAGGGGTGTCAATCCAGCGGGTAGATTTTGTGTTGTTTTCAGCAACAGTGCCTGCCTTTACCCCCACATACCTTTAAAAAGAAGTTGTGGCTTCCACAAAGCCAGGACTATGAGAGACTTTCACTAGAGCAATGGAAATAAAAGCCCTGTGCCCTGCACAGTAACTCACTTTCTGACAATTGCTCAGAGTACTGAGAGATGACAACCAGAAAAACACGTTAGGGGGATGGGATATCCAAAGCTATTACCACACAAATCTGCCCCTTGTTTGCAAAATATGCACTTTCCTCTCTTCCCTCCCTTCCCTCTCCTCTCTTCCTCTTCCTCCCCTTCCTCAGTCTGTTTCTGGAAACTGGATTTGAGATCAAAAGACAAACTACTAGAGGGACCCAGGTGTGGACCCAGGGACCCAGATGTGCACCCAGCACTGGCATTGACCTCAATAGAGGTGCAGACTCTCTGGCCCTTTTAATTTTACTACCCAGCACTCCAGGATGTTTTTGAAATGTTTCTGTTCTCCCTAAATGTTGCTAGTGATGCACTGGTCAAATTTCCTCTCAGTCCTAACACAGAAACTTCCAGAGGCCATGGCTGAGGAGGACTAGGGTAGGTAAGGGCTAAGAACAAAATATCCTTATTTTCACAAATACTATGTGTAGTTCTCACCCTTTATCAGAGAAATGTTTTACACTAACCAAATCACTATGGAAAGTCACAACTGATCAAAATGCAGATACTGGCCATGGATGTACAGCCCCAGTCAATATGTTTACAAGACAACCTCTGCTCTAGGTGCTCAGGGACTAAACAGAAAGGAGGGTCAAAATAAATGGAAGAACCAGGAGACCAGAACATTAGCTGGGAGATGGAAGGAAAGAAAAAAAAGAAGGAAGGAAAGGAGGGAGGGAGGGAGGGAGGGAGGAAGGAAGGAAGGAAGGAAGGAAGGAAGGAAGGAAGGAAGGAAGGAAGGAAGGGAGAGTTCAGGGTCGAGAGGGAAATGGCCTCTGCGGGGAGGGCGGGGGCGGCCCCGGGGAAGCCGGGTCCCCGCATCGCCCAGCCACCATCCCGCCCCTTCTCCACCCGCGTCCCGAGCCCCGCGCCCTGCTCCCCTCCCGGGCCGCGCACCTGCCCGGGGTCCCGGGAGGAGGGTCGGGGTCTCACCGCCCGCCGCCCCCAGGCTCGCACTCCATGCGGTATTTCTCCACCATCGTGTCCCGGCCCGGCCTCGGGGAGCCCCGGTTCATGGAAGTCGGCTACGTGGACGACACGCAGTTCGTGCGCTTCGACAGCGATGCGGAGACTCCGAGGATGGAGCCGCGGACGCCGTGGATGGAGCAGGAGGGACCCGAGTATTGGGAGAGGGAGACACAGAGAGCCAAGGGCCGTGAGCAGGTTTACCGCGTGGACCTGAGGACCCTGCGCGGCTACTACAACCAGAGCGAGGGCGGTGAGTGACCGCGGGTCCGAGCTCACGACCTTCCACGTCCCAACATACCAGATGAAGCCGCCTGAGTTTCCCAGATCCGAGGTTCAGCCCCAGACTGCGGAAATCTCCCAGGGGACCCAGGGGTGTCGGGGTACAGTCAGTTCGCCAACCACTTTACAGCCTGAGGACCTGCGCGGGCATCTCCTCCCTCTGCCCTGGGCTGGGTCCGTCCTGAGCAGGAGGAAACCGCTCAGCTGGGCTCAAGACCCTGTCACTTCTTGTGTTTAATTTTTTAAGCTTTACCACAAAAAAGTAAAAAAGAAAGAAAGAAAGAAAGAAAGAAAGAAAGAAAGAAAGAAAGAAAGAAAGAAAGAAAGAAAGAAAGAAAGGAAGGAAGGAAGGAAGGAAGGAAGGAAGGAAGGAAGGAAGGAGGAAAGGAAGGAAGGAAGGAAGGAAGGAAGAAAGAAAGAGAAAAAGACAAAGACACAGAAATTAACCAGAACAAACTCTATACCTTTCAGTGAATTTCTATACAGATGGAGTAGCCATTCTAAACCTGTGGAGATTCACTTTGAATTTTCCATGTTCACCATCAACTATATCTTGTGCACTTACCCAGAACCAACACCAAAACAAAGAGAAAGAGAGAACCCATGGAAGAATTAGAACTAAAAAATAAATCTCTTTTTATCCTTTCCTAACCCGTGTCCATTATCTCCCTAATATTTCTTGTTTTTTTCTCATCATGTTATACTATACCCATTTGAACACTTGTTTAATATACATGTATTATTACTAAATCCCCACATATGAGGAAGAACACTTTTCTGTTTGCTTGTTGTTTTGGGGGGAGGATTGTGTAACCACCTAATATTGTACATTCTAAACCCACCCATTTTCCAGAGTGTTTTGATTACATTGTTTAGAATTGAATAGTATTCCACTTTATATATATACCAAATTTTCCTTATATGTTGGTGTACAATTGTGTTGACTCCAATTATTTGCTCTAGTGAATAAAGCAGCAATATGCACGGAGATGCACATACTCTACAACAGAATGTAGAGGTCTCTGGGTATGCCCCAAGAGTGAAGGCTGGATCAAGCGATGATTTCATTTTTTAAATTGTTGGGAAATGATCAAAATGATTTCAATAACAGTATTAGTTTACACATGAGTGAATGCCCCTGCTGGGGGATTTTTTTTTTCTATACCCTATGAATATGTATTGCTCTCATTGTTGATAAAGTTATTTTGGCCTATAGCAAGACAGGATAGAGTCAGGCAGACATTCCAAACAGATACAGGAAAAGGGCAGAGTCAGAGGGACTTCAGTCAGCTGCCCGAGGAGCAACATGCCAGAACACCACTCTGTACACTCTGTACAGAACACCACTCTGTACACTCTGTACACTTTGTACCCCATGTAGCCGTACAAAGATCAATAGAAACGGGTTAATTTAAAATGTAAGAGCTAGCTAGCTAGTAATAATCCTGAGCCATCAGCCAAACATTTGCAAGTAATATAAGCCTCTGTGTGTTTATTTGGGACTGAGTGGATACAGGAGTGGGCAGTACACAAAAGCCTCCTTCTACAAACACGAAGTGAGGGAGTTTCCTTTCCAGCATTTGTTATCAGATCTGTTAATGACAGCCACTCTGACTAGAGAGAAGGACTATCTCAAAGAAGTATTTTCTTTCTTCCTTCTTACTTCCATTTGGGGAGGAGGATTTGTTCGTTCTGGTTTTTGGGGATAGGGTTTCTCTGTGTGACAGCTATGAATGTTCTGAGACCCCCTTTGTACACCAGGTTGGCATTGTACTCACAAAGATAATCCTGCCTCTGCCTCCCGGGTAGGTGCTGAGATTAAAGGCCTACACCACCACTACCTGGCTTCATTCTTTTTTTATTATTAATTTATGGATTCTGGTGTCTGAAGTGAAAGAGGTGTCAGAGTCCACGGGACTGGAGTTAGATAAAGTGCATCTAACCCAGGTCTTCTGCAAAAGCATCAAATGTTCTTAACCTCTGAGCCAACTCTCCAACCTCTTCAAAGTAGTTTTAATCTGCATTTTTATGAAGGCTAGAGACACTGAATACACTAAAAATAATTGGTGGCCATTTGTGGCTCTTCCACTTATTAAGATAACTGTCTATTCGGTTCTTTTGAAATTTGTTTGACATGTTAGTTCCTTGGTGTTTAGAGTCTGCAGTACTGTGTAGTACTCCGGACCCTTGTCTGCAGTCCAGCTGGTTATAGGTTTCTTCCTACTGTGGCTTCTGTTCACAATTCTGATTGTGCCTATGCTGCAAAGAGACTTTATTTTTATGTTGATAAGTGACCTAATTAGTTCCTGGGGTATTTTGTTCTATAACTTCTTGTCTACCTCAGCATGAGAAAGGATTTCCCTTCCCCTAGGCTGGCTTTCTAAAGTTTCAGTGCCTCAAATTTGGAATTTATTAGGTCTTTGCTCCATTTCAAGTTTACTTTTGGACAAGGTGAAAGATGAGAATCTAAATTCATCTTCTCAGGTAGAAAAACAGTGTTGCAGCCTCATGTGAAAAATAGATTCCTTTTTTCAATGTGTATTTTGCATTCTTCATTGGAAATTAAGTATGCAGAGCTTTTTCATTTTATTTCCAGGATCTCTATCCTATGCCTTTGGTCTTCCAGTCTTTTATGCCTGTTTCAGGCTCTTTGTCACTGTAGCTCTAGGAAAATTTGAGGTTGGAATTGTAACACCCAAAGATTGTTTGTCATTCCATAAAAATGCTTTTTTTAAAGCTATAAAATACAAGATTTCAAGAATCCTGTGTTTAAGCTACAGGGGATTTTGCCCCTCTACCCCATTTCTGACCTTTCCCAGGAAAATCTTATGGACCCTGCTGAAGTCCATAGGAAGAATGCAAAACACCTGAGCTTTCCAACCCTTCTCCTCAGAACTATCAGAGACACATGTAACCAACCCATCCCTCCAGATCTCAAGGTGATGTTACACTCAGGTGCTGGGTCTGGGGATTCTACTCTACTGACATCACCCTGACATGGAAGAGTGATGAGGAGGAACAGACATTGGAAATGGAGCTAGAGGAGACAATACTTGCAGAAGATGGAACCTTCCAGAAGTGGGTGGTACCTTCTGGGGAAAAGCAAAGATACAAATGCCATGTGCAGCATGAGGATCTGCCTGATCCCCTAAACCTTACATGGGGTGAGGAAGGTATCGATGCAGAGCTGGGAGTCAGGAAAAGCTGAAGCCTTCTGCAGACACTGGGCAGGGTCAGGCTTGATAGGTTGTCATGATCTCCTTCCTTTCCCATCCCCTCCCAGAGCCTCCTCAGTCCACCATCACCATCATGACCCCAGTTAGTGCTGCCTTGGACTCTGGTGATCTTAGGTTTTATCATTGGAGGTTGGTTATGATGTGAACGAGGAAGAACACAGGTATGGAAGGGCAGGGTCTGAAGTAATTTTTTCATTCAGCAAATTCAAGAAGGGTGCATAGTGAATGGTCACACACACATACACAACCTGAACCCAGGTTATGGCAGGAACTCTGGGGTGTTCAGGACCTGCTCTCTACCAGCTGTGAAGAAGGAAGCAGGAGGGATGGGCTGTGATCTGGCATTGGATACCCCTATCAGATGTCTGGCTCTTGGAAGTCAGCTATTGTGTCAAGAGTAGTCTCAAAATAGATCCAGAATGTAGGAGAGGAATCCTGGGAACAGTCAGCAGGAACCTGAGCCCTCTCAGGAAGCCATGTCTCATGGGACTCTTCTCTCCTGAAACCTTAAGAAAACACAGCAAGATGAAAACTTAACTGTGACCTGGGAGAAGTCCTGACCCAGGATCCCTCAGGGACTCCTGGGGTCCCACACTGTGCAGAGTAATGAATGGGCGGTGTCTTCAGATGCTCAACTTGGCTGGTTTGCTCCCTGGCAGCAGGTAACTGAGCAGTGGAATTCTCCCAGTCTTCCTGAGGAGTTCTGAGGACTCTGAACTGAAGCCCCAGCTTTAAAAAGGAGGAATTTTTTTGGCCTTTCCTTCTGCCCTAAGCTATTGTAACACAGTATTCTTATTATTTTATCTCAGTTTTAAGTGTTTATAGCAAAGTCTTATTCCCAGGGTGAGCTCTGGGGTGGGGACGCCCAGGGCTGGGGATTCCCCATGTCCCCAGTTTCACTTCTCCAGCTCCTAACCTGTGTCGGGTCCTTCTGCCCGGACACTGATGACGCGTTGGCGGTTCTCACCCCCATTGGGTGGCGCGATCCCGGAGAACCAACCAGAGTCGCCGCGGTCACCGGGTATAAAGTCCACGCAGACCGCGGAACTCAGACACTCAGATCCGAGATGGGGGCCATGGCTCCGCGCACGCTGCTCCTGATGCTGGCGGCCGCCCTGGCCCCGACCCAGACCCGCGCGGGTGAGTGCGGGAGGGAAACGGCCTCTGCGGGGAGGGCGGGGGCGGCCCCGGGGAAGCCGCGTCCCCGCATCGCCCAGCCACCATCCCGCCCCTTCTCCCACCGCGTCCCGATCCCCGCGCCCTGCTCCCCTCCGGGCCCGCGCACCTGCCCGGGGTCCCGGGAGGAGGGTCGGGGTCTCACCGCGCGCCGCCCCCAGGCTCGCACTCCATGCGGTATTTCTCCACCATCGTGTCCCCGCCCGGCCTCGGGGAGCCCCGGCTCATCACCGTCGGCTACGTGGACGACACGCAGTTCGTGCGCTTCGACAGCGACGCGGAGACTCCGAGGATGGAGCCGCGGGCTCCGTGGATGGAGAAGGAGGGACCCGAGTATTGGGAGGAAAACACACGGAGAGCCAAGATCACAGAGCAGAATTTCCGAGTGAACCTGAGGAACCTGCGCAGCTACTACAACCAGAGCGAGGGCGGTGAGTGACCGCGGGTCGGAGCTCACGACCTTCCACGTCCCTGCGCACTGACCGGAGTCGCCCCGGGTCCCGGGTCCGAGGTTCGGGAGGAGCACGGGGACCCGACCCGGTTTCCCTTTTGGTTTAAAGGAGTCGGCGGGTGGGCGGGGCCCGGTGAGCCCGGGGCGGGAGAGATGGGCGGGGCTGACCGCGGGGTCTCCACCTCCCCCCTCCCCCCGCAGGTTCTCACACCTTCCAGTGGATGACCGGCTGTGAGGTGGGGCCCGGCGGGAGCCTCCTCCGCGGGTATGAACAATATGCCTACGACGGCCGCGATTACATCGCCCTGAACGATGACCTGAGGACCTGGACGTCGGCGAACACCGTGGCGCAGATCACCCAGCGCAAGTGGGAGCGGGAAGGTGTTGCAGAGAGATTCAAGGCCTACCTGGAGGACGAGTGCGTGCCCTGGCTCCGCAGATACCTGGAGAACGGGAAGGACGCGCTGCTGCGCACAGGTGCAGGGGCCGCGGGCATCTCCTCCCTCTGCCCTGGGCTGGGTCCGTCCTGAGCAAGAGGAAACCGCACAGCTGGGAAAATACCACTGTCGCTTCTTGTTTTTAATATTTTAAACTTTATTACAAAAATTTACAGCCTAAATTAACTAAAACAAAGGTTATCCACACCCCAGTAAATTTCTATACATTTAGAGTAGCCATTATAAACTTGTGAACATTCACTTTGCATTTTACACCTCCATTATGAAATGTAATTCATGCACTTATCAAACACAAAACCAAACAGAAAACAGAAAGAAACAACTCTATAATAGATCTAGAAATAGTAAACGATTTCCCTTATAACCTGTTTCATCACTCAGGGCCATTACCTGCATTCACTCCTTTCTCATCCTCAATATTTAGCCTTTCTTGGTTTTTTATCATGTTATATTATATACATATGTACACTTGTTTACATATATAATTTATGGTTGACTATATCCCACTAATGAGGAAAAAATGATACAGCTTTTCTTTCTGAGATAGTCTGACCTCACTTAATATTATACATGATAAATTCATCTCTTTTCCTGAGTATTTTGTGATAACATTGTTTAGAGCTGAATAATACTCCATTTTATATGCTTACCAAATGTTCATACTCTCCTCATCTGCTGAAATATTAAAACAATTCTTTACTCTAGAGAATAAATTATCAATAACCATGGGGCTAAATATCTCATCGGTAAACTGTGGATTTTGTCTAGAAAAAAAACAGCTGGGTCATATGAGTGGAATTTGCTTAATTTTTTAAAGAATGACCAACGTGATTTCCACAATGATTGTACTAATTTTCACAGAGAGGGTGAGAGAGAAAGAGAGAAGAATAAGGCTCCTCTCTCTCCATGTCCTCTCCAACTTTGCTGTCAGAATTGTGGGTGGCAGCCAATCTGACTGGGGTGAATTGATATCTCAAAGCAGTTATAATTTTCATTTTTATTTTATTCTATGTGAATGGGGGTTTTGCCTGCATGTGTGCATGGACACCACATGTGTGCCTGGTGTCTGTGGTCAAAAGAGGATGTCAGATTTTCTGACACTGGAGTCACATGCAGTGCATCTAAGCAGGTCCTCTGCCAAAGCACCAAGTGCTCTTAACCTCTGTGCTGCTTCTCCAGCCACCTCAAAGTAGTTTCAGTCTGCGTTTTCATGAAGACTGGAGATACTAAACAGACTAACATAGTTAGTGACAGTTTGTGGGTATTTTTTTAATTAGGATAACGATCTATTTAGTTCTTTCCTCCATTGGTTGATTGACAATCTCAGTTCCTTAGTATTTAGTTTCTGTATCACAGATTCCAGTCCCTGGTCTGCAGTCCAGCTGGTCACAGGCTTCCTCCTATTGTGGCTTGTGTTCACTCTACTGATTGTGCCCTGTGCTGTGAAGAGATTAAATCTTTTCATGGTGATATGTGGCTTAATTAGCTCTTGCAGTATTGTTTTGTTCTAAATCTCTTGTCTACCTCAGCATCTGGACTGGTTTCCCCTAAGTGGGTCTTCTGAAGTTTGGGTGATTCAAGGTTTGAACACAATGAAGTCTTCGCTCTATTTCAAGTTTACTTTTGTACAAGGCAAAAGGTGAGACTCTAAATTCATCTTCTCAGGCAGAAAAACAGTGTTGCAGCATCATTTGCAGAATGGGCTCTATTTTTCCAAATTGTGTCTTGCAATCTTTGTCTAAAATTAAGTATGCAGAACTTTGTCATCTTATTTCCAGGATCTCAATCCTGTGCCTTTGGTTTTCTCGTCTTTTATCCAGGTCCAGGCTGTCTTTGTCACTGTAGCTCTGCAGGATAATTTGAGGTGGGGAGTGTAACCCTCCAGCAGTATTCTTTTGTTTTGTGTTGTTTTGTTTTCAAACAGTGTTTCTCTGTGTAACAGTTCTGTCAATACTGGAACTTGGTTTGAATAGAAGACTGGCCTGGAACTCACAGAAATCTACTTGCCTCTGCCTCACAAGTCCTGGGTTTAAAGGAATTTTCCACCACTGCCCCTCTTCCAGCAATGATCCTAATTCTTAGGACCCATGGCTGTTCATAGTCTTTCATGGTTCCACAAGAATTCTTGTCTTATCTCTAAAACTATGAAATACGTCAGTGTTTTGATGGCATTGTGTTAAATCTGTAGGTTAATATTGGCAGTGTGACCATTTTCACAATATTAACTCTGCCAGTCCTTGAGCATGGATTGACTTTCCACCTCTCACATCTTCTTGTATTATTTCCTCTGTTAGTTTTTGAAGTTTTCCATGTAATGTCATTCACTTCTTTGGTTAGAATATCTCTAAATACTTAATTCCGGTGGAGTTACTCTGATTTGTGTATCAGGCAACCATAACTGTTTATTAGGTCCAAGAGTTTTCCTGTGGAAACAGGGCCTTTTAAGGAACAAGTCTTGTTCTCTAGAAATAGAAATAGTGTAAATTCTTCCTTTCCTAATTTGATCCCTCTAAGGCTCTCTTCAGTGTAATTGTGATAGCTTATATAAAATCATCACTATGTCAAATGAGATGATAGAGAGTATACCCCCTTTTCTCTTTCCTGGCTTTAGGAATCTCTGGGTGTCTCTCCTATGACCTAATAATATCCACCTATCTTCTTGTCTTTTGCAAATGGGAGGTCACAAGTTCTATGGGGTCTCCTTACCCTTTATCAAGGACTGGTGCTCCTAGGACCAAGAGACTCCAGTCTTCAGTCCTGTGTGGGTCATAGACTTGCTCAGAACCACTTTTCTGCCCACATCCAAGGTCTTTTGAATCTGACAGCAGTGATGCTGAAATTCTCAGCCCCACCCAGTCAGAACCAGAAGTTCCCTTTTCCTGGTACCACACCTAGAATTCTCTAGACCTGGGCTATTTCAACCATACCTAGAATTTCCCAAAGATAAGGTTATCCAAAAATCCTGTATCTGGGAGAGAGGTTTTGACCTCTTCCTCATCCCATTTCTGGCCCTTCCAGGATGCTCTCAGGGTCCCTGCTGTAGTTCTGGGGGAAAATGCAAAACTCTTCTCCTCAGACCCACCAGAGACATATGTGACCCATCACCCCAGATCTCAAGAAGATGTCACCCTGAGATGCTGGGCCCTGAGATTCTACCCTGATAACATCACCTTGATCTGGAAGAAGGATGAAGAGGAACTGACACAGGAAATGGAGCTAGTGGAGACCAGACCTGCAGGGGATGGAACCTTCCAGAAGTGGGCAGCTGTGGTGATGCCTTTTGGAGAAGAGCAGAAATATACATGCCATGTGCAGCATGAGGGTCTGCCCGAGCCCCTCACCCTGAGATGGGGTAAGTAGGGCTTTGGGTGCAAAAGTCATCAAGAAAACTGGAGCCTCCTGCAGACCCTGGGCAGGGTCAGGTTAATAGCTGGAACCACGACATCATTTTCTCTTCTTCCTCTTCACTCCTAGAGCCTCCTCGGTCCACATCCACCACCACCATCATCATTGTTGTAGCTGTAACTGTGGTCATAGGTGTCATTGGAGCTATTGTGTGCATAAGGAGGAACACAGGTATAGAAGGATAAGGTTTGGGGTTTTCATTTTTGGTTTGGTTTGATTTTTGGTTTCTTGTTGTTATTTTAAATTAGCACCCTTAAAAAGGCTCACAGTGAATGGGAAGCAACACACACACACACACACACACACTCACACACACACCATGTGCACACCCATGCCCATCTTTGGTTCTGCGTGCTAACCAAATCAATCACCTTATTGTAAGGCACTTGGAAAATGAAGGACAGATTCATAACCCTCATGATGGAGTTGATGAGGACATGATGCTCAGAGGCTAGAGGGGAGTGTTACTGCTAAGGACAGACCTCCAGACTGCCATGAGTTTATTCTCTGCATGAATCCTTCCTCAGGCCTCCAGACCCAACACTAGTCTACAGTCACCATTCTAAGTTTGCTTGGGACCAGGAATTCCCTGGTCTCTCATGGTTTTTCTTCTCACAGGTGGAAATGGAGGCTATGCTCCTGCTGCAGGTTAGTATGTAAGGGAAGAATTGTCCCTGAGGCACCTGGGTGGAGGCTGAGCTGATGGTTTCTTCTCCAGCCCCACCTGTCTGTCTCCTGACTGTGTCTGGTTATTTCTTC
>PVIH01023562.1:0-24591 GCA_004025045.1 Sigmodon hispidus | reverse complement strand
ATATTGTATTCCAAAGTGGCTGAACAAGCTTACACTCCCACCAACAATGGAGGAGTGTTCCCCTTGTTCCGCATCCTCTCCAGCATAAGCTGTCATCTGTACCTTTTATCTTAGTCAATCTAACAGGTGTTAGGTGGTATCTCAAAGTTGTTTTGATTTGCATTTCTCTGATGGCTAAAGATGAAGAGCACTTTTTCAGAAACCTTTTTTCTTACAGAAAAGCCTTCTTAATCTTCATGCCTTTACAGACGTGAGGAGGACCTGCCAGTTTTCTTAGGGTGGCTTATGTGAATGTTGGTAGACTGTTTTTTACTGGAATATGGGTTGCATTTCAATTGCTAAATCACCAGTGAAGGGGACACCTCCTCTACAAGTGACCATGAACTGCCAGTAACCCCACAGGTCTACATGGGGCCTCACACAATCCTCTCCCACCAGTGAGGAAAGGTTGATAGACTAATTTTATGCAGATCTTACTGAGGCAATTCTGGCTGCAATAAGTTCATGAGTGTTCAAAGCAATGATAGTTAAGTACAGCTGACAGGTACACAGAAAATATTACATCAAATTACCATAAGGCTATTTCTATAATAAGTATTTGAAAGTCTATGGATTGATCCCTGTGATATAGTGATTACCCGCTTACCAAGGCCATAGATTTGATAACTCATATTGAGAAAAGCAAAAGATTTTATAGAGCAAAAATAATTTTTTAATTTACACCTGAGTCCCATTCTCAGAATATTTCATTATACATTTGCTATTCAAAAATAGCCTCAAAAAATAATGTAAAATTCAAAATACATGGCATCTAAAAACCAAAGTACAACTCATCTCAAAGTGTTTTGCTCTCTCTGTGCATGGGTATTATAGGTACTTTATCACTAAAGCAATAAAGCTTAGTTATTTGTAGAGAGCTGCCTGCTGCTGCACTCTAAAGATGGTGCTGATTTCCAGCCTCCACCGCCCATGGGTGAGTACTCTCTTTTGATAAACAACTCCTTATTTGGCTTGAGCCTGGGGCGTGGTTTGCTGTTGCGTATGTGGACCTATGAGCTGTGCCCACGTGGCTTATTGGGATTGGATGCCCTGAGAGTTTGTAGTCAGTGGGCGATGTTTCCCCGGGAAGGAGAAGGAGAAGCAGGGAGAAGAACAAAGAGAGAACAATTGTAAAGGTCCCGAATAAACTGCTGAAAGAAGATCCTGGGTGTTGCGCTTTCCTTGCTGGCAAGGTTGCGCGCGACAGTTATTATCATGCTCTTTTTATATATGAAGAACAAATTACTCAGAAAAGTAAATTATTTTCCCCAAACTACAAAGTTAGTAGTAAGGGTGAGGAGTCTCAGTCTTGCCTCTCCGATAAAAAAAATGTTAAGTTTATTAATCTATGACTCACCCATGGGTATGTGTCATTCTGTTGTGACAGCTGTCACAGCACCAATCTCTTGTAAGATCATCTGTGGCTTAAAACACAGCCAGGTGATGTAAACATTCCTCTCCTTATTACTGTATAAGCTGATCAAAGCCATTGGTTGTAGACTGGGATAGTCACAAAATAGGTTTTGACAATAAGATCCTCAACACTCCCAAGAGTCGTTGCCATAAAACTACTTTTGATGGGTGTCTGCTAGAAGATGAACAGATTCCTGTAAGATTACATTGAAAATTTCCTCTGAAGTCTGCCTTAGTAAAATCGATCCCATCACATGGCTTAGAGGATACTACATAGTCTTGCTTTTTGTTTCACTCTCAATTCTCAGATTTTCCTATTTCTTCATGTTCTTCCTGATTGGGAGCAAGGTTGTGTTGTGTTGCTTCTGCCCTTCAGTTCAAAAGTGAGCTTATTCCCCATACCAGAAGCCCTTCAATAAATATCATTTCTCACAAACTTCACGTCTTTCACTCCATTGTCAATATCAGGCTTCAATTCTAATACTATTTCCCTGGTCTTTTCAAGTACTTTATGCAGCCCAGTTCTAAAGTTTTACCATTTGCTATCTTTAATGTGGCACACGGCTTTCTTGCTTGTTAATTAATATTAGTTAATAGTAATTGTGTTCATTCTCCCAAGTCAACTGTAAGCTTTTATAAAGACTGCATTTGTGCCTTTTTCACATTTATACCTGCAATGTGTAACATTTGATATAGGACATATATACAATCATTTTATATTTGAAGTTCATTCTGTAGAAATGAATTCTGTTTTAAATTTACAAATGGTCCTGAGCATAATAATTAGGAAACAATGACTCATCCACTGAACACCTGAGTTTATTATTACAATGCCTATAAAAGAAGCAGAAATTTAGGGAATAATCTACTGTTGGCATTAAAAGTGAAGGCATTTGTAGCATTATTCAATATGAACATAACTGTTGGAAAAAAGATTCAAATTTGCAGGGCCATTTCTATATAGAGAAATATATTTGTGAAAGATATACATGTAATGACTGGTGATTTTATTTTGTTTCAGTTTGTATCAATAATGACAAAACCCAGAGCAAGATATTGGGGAAAAGCTGGAATATCAGAGAGGAAACAGACCACAGTCAATTCTTACCCAACCAACTTCTCTGGCTGAACAGGGTAGGTCCTATATTCATGGGTCCCCAGACTGAATGGTTGCTCAGATAGAATGCTGTATTTCCTCTGCCTCTATTTTTTTCCACCTAGCTATTTGATTTCCTGGTTCAACTCTCCTAGAGCTATTTTTAAAGGTGCGTGCCACCACTGCCTTGCTGTTAGGACTTGAATTCATAGAAATCCAGATAAATTTGTGTCTCCTGAGTGATGGTTTAAAGACATGGGTCACCACTCCCTGACCTTCAAGGCTTTGCTATGGGTGATTTGGTCCTCTGATAGTCCAGACTAATTTGATTAAATATACAGTATGTCACCACAGATTTATTTTATCCTCCACAAAAATGTTACACCTATGCTAATCTTTTAATATAAAATAAAGATGTGAAAAATATGATATGATAAATTTATTAATATATACCTTTAACAAAAGTTCTTTCCTATAATTCAACAAAGAAGAGTTAGATTTAAAATAATTTAAAATTATACAAAATTACCTAATTTTTATAGAATTACAAGTTATATATGAAAAAGGGTCTGATTAAAATATTTTAACATAAAATTGTGTAAACACAACTAAATATTAGGTAGAGCTTGAGGAATTCTGCAGAAGAGAATGAAGAGGGATTCTGGGAGCCAGAGGAGTCAGACACACGAAAGGAATCATCTAACTAGAGATATTAGGAGCTCACAGAGACTGAACCAACAACCAGAGAATCTACATGGGTCTGGCCTAGGTTATGGTTATGCAGCTTGGTCTTGTTGTGGGAGTCCTAATAGTGGAAACAGAGGCTGTCTCTGACTCATTTGTCTGCTTTGGGCATCCTTTCCTTCATACTGGACTGCATTTTCCAGCTTTAATATGAGGAAAAGTGCCTAGAATTATTGCAATTTGATATGTAATGCTTGGTTGACACCCCTGGGAGGCATGCCCTGGAATGATGGAGGACCAAATTGGAGGAGAGGATGGGAGATGGAGAGGGAGAAGAAACTGTGGTTGGAATGTATTAGAGAAGAATAAAGAAATTTAAGTTAAAAAACTAATAGTAGTAAATAAAGAATATTATATTATTTAGTGTATCATTTCCAGTTTCAAGTGAGTCCATGTAGGCTTATGTTGTGGAGCATGAATAAATAAATGTGCTACAAAAACAGCAATGCCAAATAAATAGTTTATCATAAGTTGTTTTAGTTTTAATTTCATTTTGTTTTGTTCTGCTTTAAGTGAGACTATTTTTCGCCCACATAAAGTTCTTTTAGGACAAGACAATACACAATGAATAATTTTTCTTAGATAACCTTGGTGTCTTTCTAAGTTCAAGTCACCAAGAGCTTCAAAAAAAAGTCATAAAATTAGATTAAATTAAGGTAGACAAAGATACAGACTAGGTCAAGGATAGACCTTGCAAGTGGATTTGATTTACAGTTTTCTCTGGAAATCTTAAAAATAGCAGTGTCCTTGCAGAAAATACATAGTGCTTAGTCTATATAATGACAGCAATATTTATAGTCTAAACTGATCTCATTACTTCTCCCATTTTTAATCTCTTTTTTCTGTATTCCCATGCACACACACACACACACACACACACAATAAATAAATAAAAATAACGAGAAAATTATTGGAATGGTGTGGATACATTAGAGATTGTATTCTCCAAGTTATTTTAATAGCATTTTATTTCCCTCCATGCTTGCTATTGTTTTTCCATTTTAACTTGTCATCTGAAGGACAATACCTTCTCCACCACCCTATCTTGTGAATTTCATCTATGTTCATCAGTCCTTGCATCAAGGGGATAAAGGGCCTCAAATAAATGATTTTGTCTTACTGTTTCAAAGGCCTCAGTCTAAGGTCACTGGATCAGTCTTTCTTGGTCTGTTGTAACACAGTACACTGCAGCATAGGGAAACTACTAAACTCATGGCATCCAAGAAACAAAGAGAAACAGGCATATCTAAGGACCAGGAACAAGATACACCACTCAGAGGCATGCTACTAGTGAAATTTCTTCTAGCTGAGACAAGGAAACATAGGCATTAGCTTAGTATCCTAGAACACTACATTAGACATGATTTGTTTATACATAGCTCTCTATTCTAATAATGCATCTGTCATCCTTTAGATAGTCACCTGCATAGATTATTTCTGTACAATACACTTAACTAACACCACTACCTGCATTGAGATATATATAAAACTTATTCCCCAAAATGTAATAAATGCCCCTCCCATTAATAACTATCAAAGTTAGACAGATCCAGTCAGTTGTAGTCTAGTTATATCCAAGTTTGAGGGTAGTAGTGGAGCCAATTTAGAGATGTCTTAGGAGCATGTGTCATAAGATAAACTGTGTCCTTTAAGTGATCAAAATCAGATGCGTTACAGGAAGGGACAAAAACAGAGGACCATGCTTACCCTGCCCCTTAGCAACCAAACTCATGCTTCTCTTGAACGTTTTAAAAGGAAGCCCCAAATAAATCTCAGGGCTCTTGAGGATTCTTCCACTCATGTGGCTCACTCTTCATACTTGACAGCGTAGCTTATTTGTACTATCACTTTGTTTTGAATAAAATTCCCTGGTACTTTGCAATCTGTCTAAGCCTTTATTTCAGTCTTTTGAACTTGAAAAAATTATCTGGCTCAGATCTCCAAACCAGTAACAAATCTAGCCTTCTAATCACTGATTCAGTGATGAATTTTGAAATGAATTAACCCTTTGTTGGGAGTAAATTATTTTGCAATAGTGCTACCATCTGGAATACAAATCTTTAATACTTCAGGTCTTAGGACACACTTCATTCCCTTACCATAACACCTTCTCCTCTTGCTCTAAATCTGACACTGTCTCCTTTCTCTTTTGTCTAACTCCTTGTCCAGAGAATTTGAAAAATTAAAAAAAAAAATGAGCATTTGTGATCTAGGCCACAAGATGAGTAACAAAGACAGTAATAACAGCAATGAATAAACAAACACGCAAGAATAGAATCAATTGTCCCACAAGAAAAATGAGGGGGGCTTGTGATGTGGTCTGTGACTAAACCTGGAAAGGCAAGGCACAAAGGGAAGCAATGGTTGTTGCCTGTGGTCTGGTTGAATTCTGAAGCAGCATAGCATAGTACATAGGAATTGCTATTCTCTCACACATGACTAAACAGCATTTCATAGAGTGGCATAGATAGAAAAGACTCCTAGAATTTTGGCAACAATTTCCCTCTTCGCACTGAAGTTACCACACTCCTCTAAGTAACCCCTCGCTTGTCAATTTATATCTCTCTCTTTCTTGGGACCTGCAAGAGGCTTGCTTCCTAATGTGGCAAGCATGAAAGTATAAATTAGTTGTCTTCAATTTCTGTAGATTTTTATTTGGAATGGAGTCTTGTAATAAAATATATATTAACAAGAAAAAAACCAGAAAGCTATTTATAATAGAGATATCAATAAAAATAATGGAAAGACAAGAATGTCTCAAAGATGAGGCTTTGAATACCAAGTTTTACAGCAACTATGACAGAGAACAAAAACATACTGAACATTAAGGGATGACAAGTTGAAGAAAGACAAATAACTACAATAGTTGATGAATCAAATGCATGTAGAAACCTCTGGTGAAATCTTTGCCCCAATAAAGACCTCATAGAAACCAGATTATCTTTTGCCTTTGTGAACCTACTTACTATCCTTAGACAAACAGATGGGGAGCAAGGAGCTCTCCCACAAGTCTTTGATTTGAAGATATCTCCCCAAATCTTCTATCCTTTCTGGACGAATATTCTAATCTGCCAAAGTCATGGGTAGTGACTCTCAGATCATCATAATATCAGTGAACAGCTAAAGGGAGAGGTCATTTCTTTGAGCTTAGGGACTCAGAGGTTCTTTAATTTCATTGTAGTAAAAAAGACATAGTGAAGCAGAGAGCATCTTGTCGTGGCATCTAAGAAGCAAAGAAAGGGGCACACAGGAAGGGCAACACAAGAATGATTAATCCCTTCTCAGCCTTTTGGAAGAAAGGTGGGATACATACCCCTAATGATATATTTCCTGCAAAGGGACCACCTGCACATCTTAATATTGTCATCACAGAGTCTATGAGGGGGTTAAATTATTGATCAGCTGACAGCCTTCACGATCTAATCATTTCTGGGAAAAGCTCACAGACAATCTCAGAAATCACTTTTACTAATCCAATTAAGTTGACTATTGAGATTAATTATCACACCAGGCTAATGATTATCAAAAATTGATTTGAGTCCTTTGGTGCACCAAGGATAGTAAGCAAGGCATTGATAATATTCAGTACAGACAGTTTTCCAAGTTTCAATAATCTGACATAAGTGTTTTGTGTGTTTGTTTGCTAGGACTGTGGAAAGAATGAATTCAATTGACTGTAACTCCTCAGCTTCTTTATTCAACACTGAAGAAATCTTTGAACTTTCAATAATATTAGTATACTGACTAGCTGGTCCAGTGTGTTAGCCTCCCTCATGTATATTGAAGGCTCCCACAATAGAGTCTGAGAGAATAATGGCATTGGGATCTGTACCAATATAGTCATGAAAGTTTGAATCAAATGTTACCTAGAAATTGTCCTGGACCAGGACAGGAAGACTTCATGTTCCCTTGAAGACTAGAAGAACGCATTACCTTGCTGATCATCTTTCTGCTGGAAGCATCTAATGTTGAATTCAAGAAAAATTGAAGATGTTGTAACTCTAGGTTATAAGAAAGGCACATTTATTCATGGTTTCCAGCTCCTCTATGACTACTCATAGCTGACTAACTTCAAAAACTCCAGTGTGGTGGTTACCATCAGCTATTGCTGTCATCATCTGTAGGAGTTCTAGAAAATTATTATATTGTTTCTGTTGGATCTTTAATGTTTGCCCGTGTCTACAGCCATACCACCTTGAATGTGCCCGATCTTGCTAATGTTTGCCTGCTTTGACTTAATCAGAATTTCTGTGAAGATCTCTTTGCTAAGAGCAAAAGGCTCTTGCTCTGGTATTGCCAGGAAAAGACTCTTAAATCTCATGCAATCTCCTTCTCAAACATTCTAGCTGCTTTCCAGAGTGGAAGAGAAAACCACAAGAATTTACCTGGGTCACTACTCACCGAGTATTGTTTGAGTGTCATAGATCTAGTGTGCAAAATGTTCTCATACTACTGTCCACTTGACAATTGTGACTATAAAACTGCTTATGTATCCCATAGTACCCTCTGTGTGGAGGCCAAGGCTTCCTTTCACTCAGCAGGTGAAACCACTGCCAAGCCCTGAGGCAGTCTTTTAGATACAGAGGTCAGGGATTCTTTCATCATGTCATTTTAGAAGTTCTGTTTAAAGAATAGGAAGCAGAAGTTTGGATATTTGATGAGATAAAGAATCGAGAAGCAGAAATAGCCTGGCACTGGTGTCCTATGGGAATAATTAAGATGGGATGTCTATAATACCGTGAAAGAAGAATAATATCAAAATAAATACAATAAATTTAAAGGATTGCCTAATACAGTGTCATAATCAAATGAGTTGTGATTGTAGTCCATATTCAGATGTCAAAAGCTCCCAGAACTTTGTCTTCCCACTCTTTACACATATTATTTTGTATTTCTTTCCTTTACTTCCTTCCCTCCTCCAGATCATTCTTTCCTTACTTGATTTGATCTTTTTCTCATCTGTCTTTGAAATTACATTGTCAGCAGCCTCTGCCTTACTGGCTTACTATTTATGAAGCCCTTGTGCCACGTTTACTGACAGAGTGCCAATCACACATCACTGTAGTCTTGAAATCAGAAAGGCAAAGTCCATTTTCATCTCGGAGAACAGAATGAGGCTTCAAGTGATGCAAGAGTTAATAGTGTGTATGAAGTACAGCATGGCTGCATTGGCTGGCTAAGTAAACAAGGAAACAGCTCTGCTTCCTTATTGTAATTGCAAATTTATTTTTATAGTTTCTACAGTTTCTATTTTTCTTTAAACTGCCTTAATCTGTCTTCCTGCTGTGACCTATTTCCAGTAATGCATATTCAGTATAAAAATAGGAGATCAAATCATATCAGACTCAAGTTACTCCTTGTCAGGCAGAAACACATACTTTTATACAACACTGAAATCAATTCTCCTCATACTAATTATTTAATTTCCATAATACAATGACAGTATTCTGCTGCTCAGTATTCACACTTAAAACCTGTTTTGTAATGGCTTAATAGTTCTTTCTTTAAGCAATGCTGGGAGGAAATACAGTTACTATATTATAGGTCAAGCCAGTTGAACATTTGAAAGTTCAGATATTGACCCAACACCCCAGGTAAGGCTCTGTTTATACCTGGAGTGGAAGGGTCATTGGATTCAAATGATACTTCATATCAAATGAGTTGGTTAAAGAAAAATAATTGTTCTTAACTGATTGAATAATCTTTATTGATAGAATAATCTTAACTGACAGATAATCTTAACTGGTACATGATCAAATTGGTCGGTCATTAGGACTGGTCACTCTAAGTTGGTGTGTCTTAAGCTGTGACTGACTCTTTGTGACACTGATGAAAACTATTGCCATTTCTAACACATCTACACAAAGTATTTCTGGGCAAGGGATATGAACTCTGCCTTTAAAAATTCTTATATGTCTGCTTGTGTTTGAAATATTAGCAAAATGTTGCTAAGGATTTTCTTTAACACTTGGCGAAAATAACATAAGACCTGGTGTCTGGCATTCAAAAGGTACCAGTCCTGGATGAAATGCAGTAAGCAAAATTTGCTAAGGCCCCAATTATTTTTAGATTTTCTTTCAGATAATAAATGCAACTTTGAATTCTTCCTGCAGATGTCTGAAAGTGTTTCCTTTACTAGACTTTTCATATAACTATAGTATATGTATATGACTGTTGGACATGTAAAGAAATCTACAAATATATGAATGACAGAATTTTTGGTAATTCAACTTTTAACAATTATGTAGTTAGTGTTTATAAATGTATATGTGTGTATTTGTGAGGACACACATGTTTGCTAGCTTGTCTGTAGTGAAAGAAAAACTCTTGAGTCCTTTCTCTGCTTTGATCCCATGAGCTCTAGTAATGGAGAAGAGGCTGTCAGTTTGTATGACAACCACCTCTACCCACTGGGCCATCTTGATGGCCCCTGTACCTCAACTATTTAATAACCCTTCATATATAATAATTCCTCATACTTCTTAACTACCGTCTAATTCAATTTTCTCCAGTAATTTAAAAATACTTGTAACCAAGTTTTACATTCAAAATAGTTAATAACAGAGACATCGTAAAAAGTAGTATTATGCTGGTCTACTAGAAAATGTGCATTAGATCTTAAAATGATGTTCATCCCATTGTTTTTCAGCTCACAATATCCTAAATGTTTTACTATATTAAGGTCTTATTTTCATTTTCATGGTGCTCTAATGAGAAATTGAGAGTGCTAATGTTTTCATCAGATCTATGTCTTTAGTTTTTGTACTTCCAGTTCACTCTTACATGATTGCCTGGATAACATTGATCAAAACGTCAGAACTATATTGAGTACAGTTCCCACTTGAATCCTGATGCTCCACCCGTGGTATGTGATGTATGATATGCATTAGGTATGAGATGAGTCCAACAGTATCCAGGACCATATATCCCAAGCCTTTAGTTCTGTATGCAGTAGGTCTCCACTGCAGGTTTTTGTCATTATTCAAAAGTCTGGTGACTTAAAACTTATTCTGTCTGTCTCTGTCTCTCTCTCTATTTCCCGCTTCTCACTCTTCTTATTTCTCATTCCTTCTCTCTAGAAGAGGTCTAGATCTGAAGCCTCTTTTTATACTTTTAAACACACTCATAATAAAATATTCTGAGTCATTTTTTTATATACATCACACAATTTGCAGAGTGCTTATGTTTGAACCGCAGCTGGTATTGTGAGGTAAGGTGTAGAATTGTTTGTATTGTGATTTGTTGTGACACTTTAGTGATCAGGAAGTTATAAAATCCTGGAAAACTAAAGATATTATGCATGCTCATCTTGCATGGATAGCCAGTGTTTGCAGCACACTCACACACACACAGAAGTAGAGAGAGAGAGAGAGAGAAAGTCTTGCTTTTCTGGAGACTGCTAGTGGAATTTAGGAGCACAGATACACTATACAACACCTCAAAACTCATTTTTAGGGTCTCCTTAGTTATTTCTGAACTTGTTTCTGAGATTTTTATGGCTATTTTGGAGAACAAAGAAGTATCACACCAGCTCATCGGTCTTTACCCCTGGCACTCTCTCTCTCTCTCTCTCTCTCTCTCTCTCTCTCTCTCTCTCTCTCTCTCTCTCTCTCTTTCTCTCTCTCTCTCCTGTATTTCCTATTTGCACAAGAACATTGACATTTCTACTCTTACTTTTTCCCTGTCATCACATCTTTTTCTGTCACAGTCTTCCCATCACTGTCTCTATCATTTCCAGCACCTTTCTGGTCTCATATGAACTCGGAGCCAAAGGAACAGAATCTATGAGCAGAGAACAGATAGAATAATTTTATTTTATTTCAAATAGGAAGAGAATCATATATAAAAATAAAGATTTAAATAAAGCTTGAAAATACCTTGCAGTTATAATCAGTGGAACTTGAAAAATAGTTCACAGATAACATACATAACTGTGTAGTTACATATGCCTATTGAGACCCTTTTGTGCTGGAAAAACTATACTGATAGAGTGCAGTTGAGTGAACTGTCCTGAGGTCTGTTTGGCTTGTCCATCTGAGTGCTGACTCAAAAAGATATAATTCTGCCTTTTCTTTCTCTTCTGTTTCTGTCTTTGTCTCTGTCTTTCTTTTCCTCTCTTGGTGTTGATGGTAACAATGACCAGAACCTATGTATGCTCTACATACAGTTTTGCCTACACGCCAAACTCATAAAGGCATTTTCTCTACTAATACCCTCTTCCTTGATCTGTCTAGGTTTGAGCTGCGTAGATAAAAACCAACCAGCATACCTAGTCCTTGGTGATGGCAGCCATTGTCTGATATCTCTTGGTCTTGTGTCTATTTAAATCTACTGTCCACTGGGAAAGAATGCTCCACAGTTCACTGCTACTATGTGTTTGAAGATTCTTCTTTGTAATGTGTATCAATTCCTTGCTAGATAGAGTTGATAGTATATGAATAGTTTCTTTTCCTAGTTTTTCTTTTTTCTACATTGTTGATTGGTTCCTGTGTTTCTCAGAAGCTTTTAATTTGGTGTAATTCCATTTGTATCTTTGCCTTAGTGACCTGGTCCAAAAGAGTATTTCTCTCTCCCAGGATCCAGAAGCATTTTTTGATTTTTATTATGTATGTATGTAGGTATGTATGTATGTATATAGTTTTACTTTCTGCAGTCGATTTTTATAATTGGTGAGAGTGATTTATGTTTAGATAACCCATATTTCTTGCATTATTTACTTATTCTTTATCTAGTGTGTGTTCTTAGCATCTTTGTAAAATAATGTGACAATGGGTTTGTGGGTTTTCTCCAGAAGCTACCCAGCCAGATACTGTGACAGAGAAATCAGCCTCCCTTTTGGTGCTTTCACTGTATCATCTTGGTTGATCTTACTGTAGGCATGTACTGTTGTAACCCAGTTTACACCTGTACTCTATAATGTTTTTGTGACACTTCAAGAGACATTCTCCTTAGTGTGCTTGTGAAGAGTCAGTTGCTGGAGTATTTGATTCAGCCGCCTTTTTATCCTATTTACTAGCTTGCAAGTTTATGGATTCAGAGGAAAGATGCTTAGGCAGCTGTAGTTGGAGCATTTTTAAAAAAATGGACTCAATAGATGTCACCAGCCAAGCTGAAGTTGATCTCTGGAATTCAAATCTAGTGGGGATGCAAAGTCACACAGAGTCATATTGTCTGTGTTAGTGTGTGGTGTAAAATTTTGAGTTTCTGACATACATTATGAATTGTGTCCATTTCTGGGAATGCAAAGATGAGTGAGTGGGAACTGGTTTCCTTCCTTGAGGAGGTCAGCCTCCTAAGGGAAAACAGGTGAAGAAACAAATCTACCAGGCATAGAAAAATTCTTTGGAAGATGTAGGGGTAGTTTCACTGAGCATTTCACATTGCTTTGTGACTTTCACCCTGACATAGCAGTTATACCAATAAAAACCAGATATTAGCAATGGGCATATCCCTGGCAGAAAGAGGAACAAGGAAGCTTACCTGTTGGAGAAAATTCAGAGGGATTTTGGAGAAGTAACAAGACACAAGCCTATGAAATAAATGGAAACAAACTTATGAAGAATACAGATCTCATTCACCCTTTAAGTAAAACTATTTGGAAAATGTCCAATTTGTAGTTAGATAACTTATAACTTGCCTGGAAAATGTCCCCCTTTAATCTCATCTGCCCTTGTAGCGCCAAGGGAAAAAACAATACATCTTTGGTTCAGTATTTTTATTGCGTGATAACATACTACTTGAAACTAGCTGAAAAGTGCTTGTTTCTTTGCTTGCATGTTTCTTTCTGTGAGTGAAAGGGAGATTGTGAAAGGAGGAAGAGATTGATGCTGGTAGGCTTGGCTCTCCGATGAGGGGTCGTCTCATATTTCTGCAAGCTCCTAAGGATACAAACTTTGTATCTATACTAATGGAACAGAGAATTATGAAAAAAATTAGTTTTATCTAGAGTATCATCCATAATGGCCTTAAAACCACTCATGAGAATCCCAGTGGTCTAGTAATTCTTTGGAGACCTCACTTCTTATCACAATTGCATTAGTAACCTCTGGATTTAGGAGGGGATGCATCTAAAATAAGAAAATTCTGAAAGAAAATGTTTTGGTCTCTTCTGTAGCTCATGAAAAAATTTCCTGGGAAGAATAGCTTTACTGAAAAATAGAAGGTGCCATGTTACACACAGATGTATGATTTAAGTAGAAGTTCTAAGAAAGAAGGCATCTTTCCTTTAAAAGGGAGAGGAGGGCAACCTGACCATTTGAGGAAAAAAATCAGAAAGAGAAAAAGAATAATAGAAGCAGATTCATGGTGGTGACATGTGTGTATATGTGGTGTGTGTGTGTGTGTGTGTGTGGTATGTGTGTATTTGTGTGGTATATGTGTGTATGTGTGTGTAATGTGTGCGTGGTATGTGTATAGTATATGTGTGTATGTGTGGTGTGTGTGTGGTGTGTCTGTGTGTCTGTGTGTGATGAGTAGATGGAAAGAGTAAACAGAGAAGATCTGTTTACGATAGAGAGATGTCTCCAGGGTTAAAGAATTTCCAGGACAAGCCAGAGAACCTAAGATCAGATTCCCATACTCACACAAAAGTCAGACATGGTAACTCACATGTATCTAAGTCCAGCTTTGGAATGAGAAAAATTATGAGCCAGCTAGTGTGGACTACCCAAGGGTGAACAAAATAGACCTGTTTCAATCAGTAGATGTGGCCAACCCCAGAGGTCCTCTTCTGAACTCCACATGCAGATCTGGCTAGTCAGACAACCACATTCACACATACACAAAGAACATACAGATATACACGTCATATAAAATACCCTTAAAAATGACAGTATATAAGTGACAGACACATATTTGAGATGATGGCTTATTTTTGGAGCTGGTAATGGGATTAGCACTAGGCAGAAAAGATCAAGGGGCGAGAAGCTGGTGTCATAGTAATAAACAGAGATACTACAGCTGTTAATGTAAAGACTAATAGATGAAAATACAACAAAAATGAGAAATGAAGAGAAGAAGGGAAGGAGAGAGGACAGTCTGAATGAAGAATACTTCTAACTATTCATCCTTATCATTATTTCTTCCATTTTTAAATTACAATTTGCCACTGTTTTCTGGCATGTCAATTATATTATTTTTCTAGTGTCCAAGAACTCACATAAATATTTAGCTTCTTTGCCCTGTAAGCTCTGTTCTAGAAGCTAACTATCAATTTCTCAATGCATGCTAAACTTCTCACTTGGAGCTTATTATTCACATTGTGGATTTATATTTTTCTCACCCTCTTCATAGATTAGTTGTCTCATAAAAGTCATACATTGTCCTCCCAAATTCTATGTCACCATTGCTTATCTGAAGATTCTGTTGCCAAGCATCCCACACTTTGTGTCTGGAAAAGGAAGATACCAAAGCATCTAAGGGAAACAGCTTTTCCTTTTCTGCGATAGTCTTTAATAAAGCTTTAATGTAACTGAATTTTTAAACTCTATAATCCAAATGTTAAAACTGTGATGGCCATCAAAAAAAAGCTTTTAACTTAAATATTCCTTGATGCTACCATCTATTTAATTTCTTCTTATAAATTCAAGCTTTGAAAAAATTAGCTTACACTTAGCAATAATTTTACGCTTCATGTCTACTACATTCTAGAGACTTTCCTAAGACTTTGTGAAAATGATTATATATTATGCATAAACCAGTCATTGAGATAAACAGTTTTCACTTTCTGAAGTTTTCTATGGTAGGAAAGAATCAGTAATGCAACAAAGGCTATGCAGAAGACATGGATGTCATGCATTGGGAACTAAATCTAGGACTGTTGACTCTGTCTGTACATCACCACTTTAGACCTCTACTAATGCCACAGTTGAACTAGGCTGATGGGAGAGCTTACAATGAGTCACTTTCAAGCACATTTCTAGATTAACTCACCCTGATAAAATACAACAAGCTGAAGTTAGCTTTGCTTCATGAGGTAGTTTAATGAAGCAATCGCCTCTTGAAAATCCTCTAGGATTTTAAATAAACTCCAGGTCAAAAGAAGATAAATTAGCATAACATTCATATTAATGCCTCTCAAAGTATATTACAGAAGAAGTCAGTGCTTTGGAATTTGTGCATGGCCAGATATATTATTTTCAAAGGGGTTTGGGTTACTCATTATAGTGATGGATGACTGTGATGAAAATATCAACTATGTCCAAGGTTTTCCTTCACAGTCCCTCCCATGAGTACAACAGTGTCATGGAATGAAGGTTATGTAATGAGACAAGCAATGGGAGTATTTGCAATCGTTGTAACTAAATTTGATTTTCAAATCATACAATGTGACATCCCTGATAATATTTTCTACTGATTTTATGTGACCTTGCCCTTGCTAGAATTAAGAGATGTCTAAGTAGATAACAGCCACTCTAATGCTTTTTCAGTAAATCAACCATACATCATTACAAGATAAATGATTTTTCTTAAGGGAGACAAATTTTTAATTAGATTAGATGCAGCAGGTTCTCAGTGTATTGTGTAGATGTACATAACTTGTGACCACAGTTATTAAAAGGCACTTAAGTTTTAATATAAAAATACCTCAGATATCAAAAGTGAGTACAGAAAAATTAAACTGATTTAAGTACATAATGAGAGAAGGATGTATAATCAATAGTTTGAGGCTATGCTATGATCCCATTGACCCAAACATCATGTATGAGCAGGTTGAGTTGGTAGGTGCATGGCAGAAGACTTTCAGCTACTCATGTGGTTAGCTAAGTTGGGTACATTTTATTAAATATGAATATATTCTGTAAATAACACTCAACAATATTCGCTTCAAAGGGGAAGTTATGCAATAGCCAGATGTAACAAAACCACCACATTCAGTGTTGTTTCAGAGCCCATTCTTGTAAATGATCTGTCAAAATGACTTTTTATTAATTAAGCCAGTCAGTGATAGCATGGTTAGGCCATCCTATTTGCTCAAATCCTTTAGTATTCATCCAAGTTAGTATTGGACCTTTCTGGATTCTAATTGTCAGTAAATCCCTAAATAAAAGTCATACTTTTAAGCTTTTTATGCAGCAAATATTCTAGGATGGCAGATTATGAGAAAATCAAAGTGTTTCCCAATGAGGCAGGGACTTTAATCCTGGTCAGACCACATAGTGCATAATCCGAGCCTGGCACATGTTTGGAAGTGCTCCTGGCACTTGATCTGTTGCTGATGCCTTCGACTTACCAGCTATGTCAGCTCAGAGAACTTCCATGACCTTCCTTGGCCTCAGCCATGTGCAAGACATATGGCTCAGTACCTGATAAGCATTCACGTGACAGTTTTTGTTTCTGCCGTCCTCCATGAAAATAACAGTGGCCCAGCATCAGATGGAGATTAACTCTGAGTCCTTGTTATATTCACTTGTCTAATAACTGGAGGAAATGTTGATAAATATATTTCTCTTTTTTCCTTACAAAAGTAGGAAGATGAGAACAACTCCCTATATCATTATGATATAATTGCTTCTGGACAAAGAGATTTATATGGCCCGTGCTTACTCCTTTAAACATGAGGGGAATTGTAACTAACATAAATCTATAAAGGTACAAGGTTAGCTGAAAAACCATTACTGAGAGGAGTTCTGCTTGGCATTTTAAAATTCATGTTCAAATGCAGTTTCTGTCTCTAAGAAGAAAGGGGTGGTTCCACTGGGGTTTTCACAACCTCTGCATTTACAAGATGGGATAGAAACAGAAAGAGCATCTTCATCATGTGAAGAAATGTTAAATATAGTAGCAAACTACGAGTTACACAGAAGCTGTCAGTACAGCTCATGCTTTCCAATTTTCAGAAAGATGTGATGCCTACAGCAAATATGTGAAGGCAGAAAGTGTATCATAATCATGAAGTTTTTCTTCAGAACATGATGCTCCCTTGCTCACACTTCAGGCCTAAAGTAGTCTGCATCTGAACATCTTTCCCTTATGTCTAAAGACTTGATCTTACCTTCATTCCTAGCAGTAAGTTTGCTGGGCAATTCAAATTTGAAAACTTGCCTGTGTCATGAACTACACAAATATTTAGTCAAGCATTTTTTGTTTTTGTTTATGTTTTTTTGAATAGTGTCCCTGAACATGATTTAGAATGATTTTGACATTTGATATAGGAGGCAAGACAAGCAGATTTCCCTTATTCAACCATGTAAAAGCCAAATAAAACAACACTTTGAATGAGAAAGAATTTCTACTGACTGACCAGTCCACTGGGATATTGGTCATAATTTTCTTTCTTTCGCTTCAGGGGGAATCTGAGGAGCATATTTTGACATATAGCCTGTTAAAAAGCAGACAGCAATGGTATCATCAGCTTTCCTGAGTTGTGTCTTTATCTTGCCAACTGTATACCATAGTGCTTCCTAGTTCTTATATTCCAATTCTAATAAATAAACAAACAAGCAAATATCCTCTTGTGTTTTTTTTGCTATGACTGCTAACACATGTCTCTTTAAGTGTAGGTGTGTGATAGAATCCCCTTCAACAAATAACCTGGACTCAAAAAGCTGCTTACTCCAAAAGCAAACTTAATTCATTTGTAGTTTTATGCAATAAGGTTTATATTGTTGACAAAAAGTTATAGCTCAGGGATATTAATTTACTGATAAATATTGATTCCAACATAGGAATTTTATTGAAAGATCAACTCTTTACTAATCATATCTGTCAGAATGTCTCTTTTTATCAAATTCAAGGGTATTTGGGAGTTATAAGATAGTTGTTGCTATTATCATAGTACTCAAAAAAAGTGAGATTTTGCTTTCACATAACTAAAATTTTCTGGAGCTACTGGCTGTGGGTAAATTCCCTGTGCATTACCCACAATGGACTGGGCCCTCTTCCATCAATCACTGATTAAGAAAATGCCCCTAGTGTCTGTGCTACTGGTGTTATATTTAGGAAGTGGTCACCTGTGCCAATGTGTTAGAGGGTATTTTCCACTTTCTTTTCTATCAAGTAGAGGATTGATCTCTAAAATATATAGAGAACTCAAGAAACTAGAGCCCCAAATCCTAAATAACTCAATTAAAAACTGAGGTTTAGAACTAAAAAGAAAATTCTCATCAGAAGAATTACAAATGGCTGAAAGGCACAGGAAAAAAGTGCTCAACATCTTTAGCCCTCAGAGAAATGCAAATCAAAACAACTTTGAGATACCACCTGACACCTGTCAGAATGGCTAAGATAAAAGACACAGATCACAGTCCATGCTGGAGAGGATGCGGAGAGAGGGAAATACTCCTCTGTTGTTGGTGAGAGTGTAAGCTTGCTCAGCCACTCTGAAATGCAGTATGGTGGTTTCTCAGAAAACTGGGAATCAATCTCCCCAAGGATCCAACAATACCACTTTTAGGCGTATACCCTAAAGACATACAGTTGTACCCCAAATGGATTAGCTCAACTATGTTCATAGCAGCATTATTTGTAATAGCAAGAACCTGGAAACAACGTAGATGCCCCTCAACTGAAGAATGGATTAACAAACTGTGGTACATCTACACAATGGAGTACTACTCAGCAGTAAGAAAAAATGATATCCTAAAATTTGCAGGCAAATGGATGGATTTGAAGAAATATCCTCCTGAGCGAGGTATCACAAACCAAACCCAGAAAGATAAGCAGGGGATGTACTCACTCATTAGTAGACTTCAAAAAAAAATCATTATATACAAGAGCTCAAGACTAGAACATAGCTAAAGGACACAGTGCCTCACTTCTGCATTGATGGCCTCTGGCAGGGGTGTTGGTGAGGAAAGACTTGTTTTCTTTAAGGATCTGGTCACAGGGAGTTTAATTATGCTCCAGTAAGTAAATGAGCAGCATGAATAGGTGTTTTTATAAATAGAGAGATCATAAGTGTGGGTATGAATCTGAGAGGACTGATAACTGAGTTTGATGGGGTGCATGATGTAAAAATCACCAAATAAATAATAATAATAATAATAATAATAATAAAAAGAAATGAAAACTAAAAAAAATGCCCTCTAGGTTTGTGTACAGTCTGATCTTACGAAGGCATTTTCTCAAATGAGGCTCCCTCCTCTCCCATAACTATACCTTGTGGCAAGTTAGCATAACACTAGCCAGCACAACTGAGCCCTTGTCAGTCTGATACACAAATACATCACTGCTAAGTCACAACTTTCCCTTTCTTCTTCATCCCCAAGAGCACACATTAACACAAACATCACAATGCAAAATACTCCAAGTCATAAAAGACCCAGTCTTTACAAACTTAAGCATTTTAAAACTCTGCTCATTTAAAAGTCTGAAAGTCTCTTTTAAAAACCTAAACTCCCTTTTAAAATTCAGTTTCTCAACTGTGGGGTCCTAGAAAAATCAAAAGTAAATTAAATATTTTCCTACTTCAAGACAGAAGAACCAGGGCACAGTCACAACCAAATCAAAGCAAACCAAACCCAGAGTAAATAACTCAGTATCCAATGTCTGGGATCCGCTCACAATTTGGGGAGTGGGGCTCCAAAAGGCATGGTTCACTTCTCTGGCTCCACACACAGATTGTCCTCTAGGCTGGTTGGCTCCACTCTGTAGGAGTTACTGTCTTTGGTGGTTGTCTCACGATACTGGCATCTCCAAATGCTGGAGTCACGTGCTGCAACTGGGCTACACTTTTCCCAACTGCCTCTCCTGGCTCTCTTCAGGCTTCAGCCCAGCTACGCAGTGTTACCCTCATAATCCCATCATACGGTCAAAACCAGTACCACCTGGGTGACTCTAAATCTATCAAGTTTGTCTGCCAACGTGAGGTACAATCCTGGCCACTTCTGGAACACAGCTTCTGTGTGCTGAGAAAACACTTTCCGGAAGGCTTCACCTCAATGATGCTTGTCTCTTAATCACAGCTGATTCTTTCATCACAGCTGACCAGCATCGAGTATCCCATTAAAGCAAAGGTTTGACTTTAGTGGTTCTGGTCTCTTGTTAATCAGAGCTGATTCTTCAGTACCAGTGGATTAGATACTACAGATTTTTCACAAGAAAGGCCTGGTGGCATCTTTGCTTCCCTCTGAAACTTTACAAGCCAGGTCTCCATCGTCTGCACTGTCTCTCAACATTTTTATCTTCCAAACTCCTCTAGAGCCACTCACTGAGCTCTCAACACTCAATGGCTTTTCTAGACTAAAGTTTCAGAGAGTTGTAATTCTTCCCCACAAAAAACATACTCAGATCTGTCACTGAAAGACCCCACTATCCTGCTACCAACTTGTCTTAGTTAGGGTTCCTGTTGCTGTAATGAAACTCCATGACCAAAACAATTTGGAGAGGAAAGAGTTTATTTGGCTTACACTTCCACATCAGTGGAGATGGGACAGAAACTCAGATATAGTAGGAATTTGGAGGAAAGAGCTGATGCAGAGGCCATGAAGGGATGCTGCTTACTGGCTTGCTCTTCATGGATTGCTCAGCCTGCTTTCTTAGAAAACTCAGGACCACCAGAACAGGGATGGCTCCATGGAACCTTTCCCTACCAATCACTAATTAGCAAATGCCCTACAGAATTGGGTACAGCCCAATCTTATGGAGACATTTTCTCAACTGAAGCTCTCTCTTCTCTGATAACTATATGTTGTGTCAAGATGGCCTAACAATAGCCAGCGCAGTCACTATGTGGCATTTCTGGTTGAAAAAAAAAGAAAATATATAGAGGGAGAAGGGGAGAAGGGAAATAAAGAAAGAAAAGGAAAAAAAGAAGGAAAGAAGGAAAGAACGGGGAAGGAAGAACCTAGATATAAAACAATTTAGGTTGCCTATTGAAAACCAAATGATAGGCACAAGCAAAAGACAATTTTGTTTAAAGTTTATAGAATTGTTCTTTTCTTTGCAATTAGTATTTAACTGAACATAAATAGTCTACCCCAAGAATTGTTACCCCTTCTTTATTTATCCTGTATTCAGACTGATTGAATGGCTTTTAATCAGAGAGGTGAAAACCAATCTGCTCTGAAAAAAATACTGCCAGTGATTGTTCAGGTGAATCCTTCACCATAAAATAAATTAATTAACAAACAATAGCAAGACATCCACGATTGATGATCACAGTGACCTTTCAAATCCTGACACTTTGCCCTATTCTAGTTATTTCCAATGGTTCTATCATTAGTAACCTACCAGAGTCATGTTTTATACTTTGATCCTAGACTGTGTCGACATATTTCTCTTTAATTTCTAACTGAGAGAGGGCTCATAAAGAACGTCATAAGAAAGGCAGCCCTCCTGTGAGACTTGGTATTAGGGGGAGAAGGAAAAGAAAAATGTCTATTTTCAGGTCAGCTGCTCAGGTTGGATTACTCTCCCAGGGCAGCACTCAGAAGGGAAGTATGGTTGCCCTTCACAGGGCTAATGAGATACACAGGTCTGCAGTGCCCTGTGCCTCCTGGACTCACCACCTACTTTATCAAGGAGAAGCTAGCCCTGAGAGCAGAACCAAAGCCAGTCATTCTGATTTAGAAGGTGCAGAAGCGCAGGCGGGGCTTTCTCCCTCAGGTCTCATTTGGTCATTTTTCATGCTTTGCCTTTGCTTTTAGGGGTTGCTTCATCTCTCTATTTCTGTCCATTTTCTTTTTTCAGCCCAGCATCTATGCTCTAAATATTACAAATCTTGGAACGGAACTTTGAAGCAAAAGGTATTGTTTTCTCTCTTGATTATTTTTTATGTGACTTTCACTTATTATCTTCTTGACTTGGCAGATTTTTCTCCATATCATGAGCCTGTATTATTTTCCAGTTGCCCTTTCCTATCCTTGCTCTATCTACTCAGAAACATGTAGTGTAACACGAAAGGCAGTGACTTGACTGACAAGGGCTGCCTGACATTGGGCATGCCGATTAAGTTCCTGAAACAATAGGTTTCTATACTCAACTTTCCTAAATCCCTAGGTACTCTCTGGGCTGATTCCATGTAATATCAGTCTATGTATATTCTTTTTGTATTGTTGTGGTAAGAAATCATCACAAACTCAGTGACTGGAGCAGCATGTGCTAACTGTCTTGAATATCAGTTTTTATTAGAAGTTAACTATGGTCTATTTGAACTAAAAGGCAGAGGAACAACAGAACAGCCCTTCTTTCTGGAGATTCTTGAAAATATGTTTGCTTGCATTTCCAGAGTATAGATGGATTAGGCAGGGGGGAGTATCAGCACACACACACACACACACACACACAAAGCTCCGCCTATAGTTCAGGCTTATCCTACTAGTTCTCATAACTTAAATTAACCCACTTATCTTAATCCATGGCTTTTTACCTCTCTTTTATCTTCCACCTCTTGTTTCCCCTCCTTGTCCTCTGGTATCTCTTCCAAAACTAGATTGGTCTCTGTTTCTCTCTCTACCAAGAAGTCCTGCCTCACCTCTTCTTGCTAGCTACTGGTCATTCAATGCTTTATTAAATCAAACAGAATTTACCTTGACAAAGACACATCTTCACAGTGTATATTACAACACCAGAGCATCTCTATCCCTTAAGACTGGCACTCTTTCCCATGCTAAAGTCTACAGCAGTAGGTCAGATCCTTTTCACTTTGCTTTTCTTTGAAGAACCTTAACCAGAAAAGGCTCTCCATGACTTGGTTCAAACATACAGATAATTGAGAATAATCTCCTGGACTCAAGTCCTAGATCATACATGTACCATTGTCACAGGTCCCAGTGATGATGGCATGTGGCCGTTTGGGGCTGGAACCACACACTGAATTTTTTTCCTAACACTTCAATGGTCACTTCCTCACAGAGCACTCAACTAACCTATCATCTTAATTCTAATATCATCAGATCAAGCTGAAGGAATAAAACTTTTTTCTTTTCTGAGTATCTTTTTTAATCACATGGCAGAATGGACTGATTCAGTGATACCATCTTAAACAAGACTTCCTACATTATCCCTGGGGTGAGGTCTTCCAGGAACTCCCATTTATTCCTGGAACTATTGTGAATTTCTAAAGTCTCTTCTTCAGAATGAAATTTGTTGTTAAATGTATTGCAAGGGCTGTGCATTTCCTGATGTTGTGACAATAACCACTGTTAGCTTTCCATTGTTTCTTTTCTAGCCATCTGTCCTTGACCATTCTAAGGGATAGCTGCTCTGTGATAATATACTCTGACCCTAATGGAGACAGACCTTGACAACAGACAGTTTGCCTTCCTGCTGTGGTTTCTAAACGTTCATTGAGGTAAGTTATTTCTTACCTGGTCCTTTCCTACCTAGAGATTACTGCACCAGCCAGAATGCCACTCTGGCTGACATTTAGGGGTGATCAACCAATGCAGTCACGCAGGGCTCTGCTTTCAGAAGAGCACTCATGCTATTGCCTTCCTGAAGTTCTTAATTTCTCTTTTTTTAAATATTTGCATTATTAATAAAATCTGATCCTATATCTAAAGCATATAATCTAGACCATTGCCTTTCCCCCATTCTTTCCTTAATAATTGCTATCTTCCTTTTTTTTTCTTCTTTTACTGAGATATAACCCTGGCTGTTCTAGATCTTGCACTGTAGGCCAGGTTGACCTGGAACTCACAGAGATCCACCTGCCTCTGCCTTCCAAGTCCTGGGATTAAAGGTGTGTGTCATCAGCACCCAGCTCACCCTCCTTTGTTAACAGAGTTTGGATGTGGTCAAAGGAGAAAAATCAAGGTCATAACCATTTTTTAGGTGAAATGAGAATGCCTGTGAAGCTCTGTAGATACTGAAACTATAGTGTTACATCCAAAGAGAGATAGCTTTAATTAGGAAATGACAGACACCATGACTAGTGGTATAAAAGCAAAAATATGTTTTCCAACTATGTTATTGAGTCCCTACACTTTTCCTTTGTAACTGTTCTTTCTCAAATTAGATAGGTAGACCTGTAATAAATTTATTTTAAATTTTTTCAATTTTATTTCTTTCAATGATCTAGCGAAGATAATGAGAGTGTGTCTTTTGAATTATAAGGTGCCTTTGTAGTTACATTTCTGTGGCTGTGAACAGACACCATGACCAAGGTAATTTATAAAAGAAAACATCACTATTCCATAGGGTAGTAGAGTCTATGACCATCATGGTGGGAAGCATAGCACAACAGGCATGAAGAAAGAAAGGCAGGAAGGCAGGAAGGAAGAAAGGAAGGAAGGTAGGAAGAAAGGAAGGCAGGAAGGAAGGAAAGAAGGAAGGAAGGCAGGAGGGAAGGAAGGAAGGCAGGAGGGAAGGAAGGAAGGCAGGCAGGAAGGAAGGAAGGAAGGCAGGAGGGAAGGAAG
>PVIH01023561.1:0-24592 GCA_004025045.1 Sigmodon hispidus | reverse complement strand
AAAAAAAAAAAAAAAAAAAAGAAAACCCATATCCACTTGGCTGTACTTCTAAAGTATCCATTTGCAAGGAAGTAATTGTTGCCATCATCCAGAGCAATTCTCTCTGGTAAGTCTGGCAGTTTATAGAGCACAACTCTCTCTTTTTTACCCTTCTGGTTTTGTTTTATTGAAAATAAATTTTAATAGAATATATTATGATTATATTTTCTTCTTCTTCATCTCCTCTTAGGTCCTCCAAACCTCTACTCTCACACAAATCCACACCTTTTTTATTTCTTTCCAGAAACAATCAGGCATCAGAAAATTAACAATAACTTAAAACACAATTAAAAAATTGAAATAGAGAAATTTCTTTCAAGTGCATTGTCCTCAGAATAGTGCTGATCTTTTCAGTGAGCATGTCCAGACTGCAGAGTCCTACTTTGATTTGTAACCTAGATCCATTTACTTTAGTATGTGTATGTAATAACCAGAGCTTAAAAAATTCTTCTAAAACAAGACTGGATGGTTTCATTAAAATCTGTATAAGATCCATATTGCAGCAGGCCTTTGCCTTATTTCTATGCCTATCTTGCAAAGTGAGCAATGACGGGTTGGATTCAAGGTATTCTCTGTTTAGCAGTAACTGTGACGTGCACTGTAAATAACATATGCACTTTATACTGAGCCATTTACTATCTGTGCAAATGGATGTAAGTGAGAGATAGGAACTTGTGGTAAGGAACCCACCCCTATAGCAGAAGACAGAGAAATTGAGGATGCAGTCCTTGGCAGTATCAGCCTAATGGAGATAAAAAAATCTGAGGGCTTCAAAGCCCATGCTTGTAGTTCCAGATACTCAGACAGAGGCTGAGAGAGGAGAATAGGTTGAGTCTAAGAGTTTATAAATTATCAGAACATTGTGAGACACTCATCTTAAAGACAAAGGCAGAGAGAGATGGAGACAGTCAGACAAGCAGACTACAATAGAAGGGTGGGTAGACATCCAAGAAAGGATAGAAGGAGGGAGGGAGGAAGTGGCAGGAAGGGTGAAACAGCAGATTTCAGCACACAGGCATCACCCCTACCCTAGTTCAAGTATAGCTGTTTTGACTATTTGGGGAACACTGACATTCCAGTGTGTTCTTTGAAAGAGACATAGAACCATAGGAACAGAATTTGAAAACTGTGCATATGACCATATGAAGTTGGCCCATAGAGACAAATAGTCAGGCTGGAACACCCATATATTAGCCTTGTCTACCCACCCCCTACTGCTTTCATTTCCCCCTGGATTCTTCCTCCTTTAGGCTTTTTTTAATATGTTCTTTTCTGACAGCACCCTGTTATTTGTGCATCCATTTGTCTTTGATGCCTCTGTTGACACATAACATGCACTTTTAATTTCTCCAATCCATTTTGTCAAATTGATTATCTTTTTGTGCATTTCTAATTCCCTCCTTCTTAATTCCAGCATGATGGTTTTCTTTTCTGCATGCTACCCAGTCCCCAGCAAAGTGCTCTGAACCTTGTGAGTGTAATAAGTGCTTATAGATGAAGTCATTGATACTACATTTAAAGGTGAGTTAAACAGAGAATTAAACATAAATAGCAGTAACACAATTCTAAATGGAAGTGTTTGGTCTGTTGCAGTTGTATAAATCACTAGTTCAAGTAATTAAAAGATGTTCTGTTATATTTTGATGTTCCTCTCATCCAAAAATGACATCTTGAATAAGCAATAATCACACTTGACAGAAGGTAAGAGGTGTTGCAATTTGTTTTGTGTTAAATGTTGCTAAATACCTTTAAATTTCAAATAATTGGGATCTGTGATGTTATAGAGCTGTATAAAGGAAATACAATATTTTAGTAATACTTCACTGCATTTTAGAAGCTGCAAAAACTAAAAATAAGTCAAATTATTATATTCACAGATTCCTAAAATGTGAATATTTCATTTATTTAACATTTTATAGCAATTTAAATTTGATTGCTTTTAAATTTTTTTTACTAAAACCTGTTAAAAAAATAGGTACTTCTAAAATCTGACCCCATCAATCTTCATATGATTCAGGGAACACAAGAAAAAGAAACACAAGAGGCAGAAGTTGCCTCTGTGCTTAACAGAGCATTTGATCTATTCTCCTGATCTTTGCTATCTCATTTCTCAGGTCCTTCCCCCACTCCCTATTGCGTGCCTCACTCTAACAGTGTCCAAAAGTTGCTTTGTTTGCATGGGGGCCTTCCTTTCCTTTGGCTCAGTGAAGCAGCAACTCTCTGTCCAGCAGCCATAACTTGGTCTCTCAAGACCAAATGATTCCACCCTAGCCTTAGGCTCTCGGTATCTCTCAATCTTAATCTCTCTTCTTAGTTTAAGTGTCACATGACACACTTTTACCACCTGGTCAAAGTGGCTCCCTTGCACTGTCTCACAGATTTTAATTTTCTTGCTATTTACGTTAATCATTACATTACTTAAATGTGAATAGATTTGTTTTGCAGCATTTTATGTTGACTAAGGTATAGACCTTGGCTTGCCTAGCTAAACCCAGCAGCTCTAGTTCTTTAATTGCAGACACATTGCAATGTCCTTATTAAAGGAAATAGTCTGAAATGTCCTAAATGGCCAGATGTAAAGCAGTTAGATGCTAAGAGTATCAATAGAGACCTAGAAACTTCTGAATTCCAGAAACACTGATGAAGGATGAAAGACTCTGCCTTTCCATCTATGTAGCCATGAGCTCCAGAACATGTAACTGGCTTTGCATTTGAAATAACTTTAACTTGCAGAACTATACCAGTGATTACACTGAGCTATATTCTCTATAATGGTTAATTGCTTGCATTGCATTTTTATTTTTACTTTTCTGCAAGAGCTGTCTTGCCTTTTGGGAGCAATGCTTTCATGTTTATTGATTCCTTCACTAATAATTTCAAAGGCTGTGTAAATCAGAGAGAGTCACAAAAAATACTTCTAGAATGTTAGTTCAGTTTTGGTTTTATTAGCTAGAAATATATGGAGGGGAACTCAAGAGAAGATAATACTTTCCTCTCTTCCCACAGGGTTACCAACAGTGCCAGCTAGCATTACTTGGTGAGGATTAAGGTGAACTATTTGTGTATTTTGTCAGTACTAATGACAAGACATAGTCCATTGTTTGCTAAGTTTTAAGATAATTATTATTAAAAAGTATAGAATATTTGACATTATATTTAAATTCGACTTTGTTAAGTAGTTTAGGATTCAACAGGAGAATTTATACAAGACCTTTTGACTTAAGAATTTTTATGGTTTGTAGGCAGATAAAGCATCTCACAAATGTGTTTAAGTCATTGCCAGCTGGTGGCACTGAGTGTTGAGTGCTCACTTCATAGTGGATATGCCCATTGATCTGCACATCCAAGAATGGTCTATGTAGGCAGTATATCCTGATTAGAGGAAAGAGCAGATTAGGAATGTGCCTTCAAAGAATGTGCATATCTTTTGAAAAGTCCATTTTGAGGCTGAGCCAAAATAAATCTTTCCTTCCAGGAATTTTTTTTTTGGGGGGGCAGGTATTTTCTTTGAGTGACAAAACTCCAACTACACAAAGATGTCTCTCTTAATACACAAATTAACTATTACTTAGATATATCATCTTCATCATGTCAGCAAGTACTAGGGCTTTTGCAATTACTCTACTTATTATATACCAAACAGAATATTTAGTTTTCAATATTTTCCAATGTAATATTTAGAAAATATAAGATATATATCATTTTAAATGTACATTACTTAACAAAGTTTCATAATTAGCAATAGTGAAATACATTCTTTAACCCTACTTGTTTAGATCATTAAAATTAGCAGTTAGAACTATTGAGTTTACAAGCACATACTGTATTCTTTTCTGGTTAGATTAGTCTATGAAAAGGAGCTGATGCATGTAATCCCAGTCCAGTCCTGGAGGCAGCAGGATGTGAAGTACAGGCCACCATGGGATCTACAACAGAGCTAGAAACCCATTCACAACAATAACAAGAAACAAACAAATATGCACTTTAATAGTAAATTCAATGATTCTTGTCATTGTGGCTTATTCGTCCCATTCTTGCCTCTATATCTCACCTGCTTTTTTAATGGTTTCAAATTAAAATAAAAACAAGGCTCTTAACATTGTCAGTGCATTCTACAATCTCAAAAAGCTATACTATCTTATTGTCATATGATCTTTTTACTTAAATAAATGAATATTTAATAAAATTATACAAGCAGATAATAAGCTTTTAAAATTTTTTCCCACAATATTTGTAGAATTTAGCAGCTTAAGGAGGATCTAAGATAATAAAATGAGATACATGGTGGGAAATTCAAATTGCTTTTTAGCACAATAATGTTCTTTAAATACTTAAACACCTGCAGCATTTGGTAAAGGAGAATGAAGTGATTCTATTAGCTTGATGAAATAACCTGTAAGCAAACAGTAAATGAAGAAAATTAAATTCATTTGCTGGGTAGCTCCCTATTCAAAATGTACCATGATTGTATTTAAATTTCAATTTCTTCCTAACAATGCACCCCTGTGAGAGTTAGTGGAAGATTTGTGAGGAGAAGAAAATAGGTATTCAGTTTCTAAACACATTGGATTATTTTCTAGTTTTAGCATATAGTTTCATAGGGCAGCAATGTTATTTACAGTAAAGAAATGAAATCCATTTGCTTTAAATAGGTAGTCCTATAGTTCTTATACAGAGTACATCATTAACTTTAATTTAAATCTTAACTATCAACAGTGAATGGAGTAGGCAAGTATAGGGCAAGGAGTAGTCACAAGGACATAAAGCTGGGCCTTTGTTAGTGGTAAACAAAGGGAATTTCATGTCATGTTCTAATCCTGTCCTCTTGATGCCATAAATAGTCATAATTTTGCATGATTTGATTTACAAGAAGGAAGAAATCTATTAAAATTGTTTAATCTCATAGATAGTGGTGGAAACTATCAAGTTGGAAATGCTCCATTTGAGTGGATCAAAAAGAAAGAGTAGCTATAAACATCACTTTTCATCATTACCTGATTTCATTTTTCCCACATGTGCATGCTAGAAATAGCTAAGAGTCTAGTCAGAAGACTCTCACACAAACCTCATCAGCTTGCTAGCTTGGTGACACTGATGTGAGAGAATCTTGTCAGCTGAAAGAAGGTATGTCTCTGTATAGAAACACTATTTTCTGTGCTCAAATGAGTGCATCTCTGACTTTCACAAAGGTCAGAAGTCAGCATAGATGTCTTTATTATTGGCGATGAAAATGATCTCATTTAATTAACAATCACTTTTCCATACACAGTAAAGAATACTCAAATAATTATTTCTCTCACCAATGTTAAAGACACCTGCTGTTTACATGCAACTCATGTTAGCACAATTCAGCAGTTCCCTGCATGCAGCTAAATTGATTTGTGAAAGTTTATGTCGTCTCTAGTTATCTCATGGAAAAAAGCACATCAATGCCTTCTAATATCATGCAGGAAAAAAACAGATTCTAAAATAAAAATTTTAAACATAAAATCCTTGTTTTCTTTCTGATGTTATGACACATTTCTCCTATATGCCTTTCTCCAAGTTAGCTGTTACTATATATGTTCCTAACATGTGCTGATTTTTGTATGATTTTTTGTGTTATCGAAACTATTTTTTTGTCCACTCATTTTTGTCACATACCTGCTCAGGTGACATTCTGTCAGATAGAGTATTTCTTGGCTGTACTCTGTACATGAACACTTTTCTGCTTTGGTGCTTTCATATTCTATAGGTACTGTGTCTTCACCTGGAAAGGATGCAGAGCGAGGGGAACACGGCTCCATTGTTGGTGGGAGTGTAAACTTGTTCAGCCACTCTGGAATGCAGTATGGTGGTTCCTCAGAAAACTGGGAATCAATCTCCCCAAGAATCCAGCAATGTCACTTTTAGGCATACCCTAAAGATGCACATTCACACTACAAAAGCATTAGCTCACCTATGCAGCATTATTTGTAATAGCAAGAACCTGGAAACAACCTAGATGCCCCTGAACTGAGGAATGGATTAACAAACGGTAGTACATCTACACAATGGAGTACTACTCAGCAGTAAGAAAAAATGATATCCTAAAATTCGCTGGCAAATGGTTGGATTTGGAGACTATCCTCCTGAGGGAGGTATCACAAACCCAGAAAGATAAGCAGGGGATGTACTTGCTCATTAGTGGACTTAAAAAAAATGTCATTGTACACAAGAGCTCATAGTTAAATGGCACAGTGCTTCACTTTTGCATTGAATGCCTCTGGCAGGGATGTGGTTGAAGGGCCTGTTTTGTTTAAGGGGTTGGCCACAGGGTGTTTAATTATGCCCCAGTAGATAAATGAACAGCATGAATGGGCTTTTTTGTAAATGGGGAGATCATAAGAGTGGGTATGAAACTGAAAGGGCTGATAACTGAGTTTGATGAGATGTATGATGTAAAATCACCAAATACTACTAATAAAAAAATATATATTAAAAATGTTTCATTGCCCATTTCTTTTATCCAGAAAGTGGGTGCTTTTGGGTTCTCATTTGCTTTGTTTTCTACTTTTTCCTAAAATGTAACAACAGCATGGGGGTGATGTCCCCAATACATTTTAATATATTTAAGATGGATAAGTAGTGTAATGAAGCTTAAATAATCAAACAGCTGAATTTGGGCTCAGTTTTTTTTTTTTTTCCTCTTTTGTCAGGAAGACACAGCAGCTGGTCTAACAGGTGCCAACACAACTGTTTGAAGCTCACAGATAAAGGGTTTTGTAGTGGTGTACATGTGTCTCAGAGGCAGGAGAGAGCTTATGCTTCCTCTCTACAGCATGGCCCAGAGGTTACACATGTGTAAGTCATGAACCTCCCCCAATACAACAGGTGCGAGCCAGATACTGGACCTTTTACTTGGAACTTTGGTGGGTTTACTAAATGATCATATACCAGAAGGCACTAAAGGCTCCAGGAACTGCTACTTTTAATCTACATTTCTCAGTCCTTTCTTCATGTATGTTATCTTTCTACCTTCCTAAAAAGTACTAATTGTCCAAGTTCTGGAATATTCTCCCACATTGGTTCTGTTTCCTATCTGAATGCCATTTGGCAATGAAAGTCTCCAGATTGCCCTACTTTTCCTAAAAGCAGCATGACCCACCACTACTCTCTAGGAAAAGCAGTGATCTGTCAGCTCTTAGATCAGTACCAGCAGGCAACAGGCTCTTGTGTCTGGGCTAGCTTTGCTGTGCCTCACATGGAAAGGATAAATTCTCTCTATGTCTGCCTGGTGAAAGAAATTACGTACAGGGCACAACTAATGCAAGAGTAATAATGATGCTGAAGTCTCAGATCACATAAGGCTTTTTTTCACAAGGTGTCATGAAAGTCATTTCATATCATAAGTGAAAACCAGGAAAAAAACACATAAGAGAAAAAGTGATCAAATGAGGCAGGGAACATAAAAATTGTAATTTTTGGAAGGGAGGAGTAAAATTTAATTTTTTTAAATTTAGAACTTTATTATTTTTAAAATTAAAAATAACAGTAATCATTTAAGTTTGGGGGCAAAATGGGCATAGAATTTAAGTTTCTATAGTAAATATAGAAATTGTTTTTCATTTCTAAAATGAAAATTACCAATATTGATTATTAGTTGTTCAACACAAATAGTCATATGTAAAACAGAAACAGTGTTATAATTTTTCCTGATAATTATAGTTCACACTTTGTAAATCAAATAATAGTTTTTGGAAGTTAATATTATCATGCTCTAAATTTTATAAATCCTCATATGTACATGCTATTCAAATATAACCATATTGGTAGGTATATTTGATAGTCTCGTAATCTATCCCCACATCCAATGATCCATTCAACATAACATGACACTGAAATCCATTACTCACTAAACCATATGTCCTATAGGTCAAGATCACTGTATTTTTCCAGGTTAGACGCACAAATGACATTTATTAAGTTAGTTTCACTTGTAAACAAACTTATTTATGATATGTTCATTAATGTAATATATAATTTAATTAGTTATCATAGAACAGATTCAAATGAAGGACTTATAGAATTAACTGAACTATTCCAGAAGACATACTAAGTGTATCTTGAGTTGACTGCTGTAGAATTAGGTGAGACTCAAGTAATCAAAAAGATTCTGACATCAAGTCACTGCATAACTTTCTTGAAAGACTCCCTTTAGTATAATTAACCTCAAATGAGTAAACACAGGAGTATTATGAGTGTGACTCATAAAAAAATAGTAGCCATTTTAATTATATTGTATACTTGTACTAAGACAAAAGTTTGTATGCTAAGAAAACTCATTTATTTTTGAAAATAAAATTCACTACCAATACTTTTTACTCTTCTCAATTTCGAAATAACTATTTTGGCCTACAAAGCAACTGATTTCTATTGCTTTCCTATATTGATTTCCTGTTTGTAACTTTAAATGACATAAATTTGTATTTGCATGATTTAATGGTCAAAGACTCTGCTCGGGGTCTCATGGAGCTGAACTTATGGAATCATGTGGGTTTGCCATCTGGGGCTCAGAGTCCCTTTCCAAGATCACCAGTTGTTGGCAGGGTCCATTTCACGGTCATTTAAAGCTTGAGGGCCCATTTTCCTGTCCACTGCTGGCTAGGGTCACCCACTTTTGGCCTTTGGAGGCTGCCCACAGATTTTACTTCTCTGTGACCTTCAAAGGCTATTTGCTTGAGAGCATTTGTTTTCTATCAAATCAGCCAGATTTTTTTTTTCTGATTTTCTCTTCTAGCCAGCTAGAGGAAATGCTCTGCCTTTAAATGATTGATTTTATTAAGTTGTGCTTCTCTGGGTAGCATACATTTCTTTTGTGTCTTTATGACACCTTTGTTTTATAATTGATATACAAAGAAGTGTGTATATTTTGCATGTTCAATTTAATTAATTGGAACATCCGGAAAGACCCCATTTTGATTATGGTACTGATTATCTCTTTTCATAGGTACATCCTAAGTATTGCATAACTCACTCAGTGCAAATATTCATTATTTTCACAGTTCCTGGGATATACACAGAACATTAGACCATTGCAGATATATATATTCTGTCTGCCATGTCACATAAAGGGCTGCTTGATTCATGGAATACCAGTATTGTCCCCAGCTGTCCTATACAAGTGAAATCTTCCTTTGTTTCTTTAGGTCCTTATCACTGTCATCTCATCAACCCCTTCATGATAATCTGAATGTTTGCAAGAGCATAAGAGAGTCAAGATAATAGTAATATTAATGTTAGTTCTTTTTAAGATGGAAAAGTTCAGATTTTTGTAAAAAAAAGAAAACACTGTGGGAGGAATTCTCAGTAGATATAAGTCAGACAGCCTCCTACGTACTCTGTGACACCTACAGCACTTTTCTTCAGCACAAGAATTAGTTAAAAAGAAAAAGAAGTATTATCAATTATCAGTTTGGGTTCGAGCTAAAAGATCAAAATTGTGTTTCCTAAAATAATCACTACTCTCCAAGGAGAAATACTTTACAGTTAAAATCCAGAGAATGACAATCATACTATAAGTGTGCTATCAGACTTGAAAAGGCTGTGATGAACTTTGTGAAGAAAAGAAACTGAGTGTTCTAACCTGATGCAGTAAGAAGGGAGAGACTTTGGAGATGGCTACTGTGCTGTAGTCACAGCTCTAGGTGCTTTTGTATTTCTCCCTGAATCTATCTGTTCTGCCCAGGTAGACAGACACCAAACAGCTTCCCCTCTCCCATGAGCCTCAGCTTTCATAGGATGTGAGCCTCTCTGGTAACTTACACTCTTTATATTTCCTTTTATCTTGAAAGAGATGTAAGAATGAAATGATAAATCTATACAATAAAGGTATGTGTGTAGACTTTGATCATGTCTTTTGAAGAAAATCATTCCACTTATAAAGATATATGTGGTTTGAAGGAACTTTATGTGTCAATGTGGAGATCTGACTCTATATGTTAAGGTCCTTGTTTATATAGAAACCTATAAATTCAAAATGTATCAGAAAATGTTTAGAAGAGTTAAGGAGTCAAACAAAGTAAACATTACTGAGACACTTCTCAATAGTTGTCATATTCTCATTCTGTCTGCTTTTAGAAATAACATAATGATTATCCCTTCAGGAAAACACTCATAGTGTAATTCATTGGTAAACACACCATCACATTCAAAGTACAAGTATTTACTATACCTTAATGATCTTCTAAATCACACATTTGAAGAATTCTTCAACAGACTATGTGAAATATTATGAGCCAAACTGGACTACAAATGGTCCAAGATTCAATAATGCCTACAAAATGCTTTTGGGGTTGAATTTTCAGAAGTAAAACAAAAACTTCCCTATTTTCAATATTCACTTTTTTATTGTCATTCAATACTTCTTATTTTGGTATGAAAGAAAGTTGTATTTCCAAAATAAGTTTCAATTCTACTATGTAAGAATAACTTGAACTAAAAATTCTACATAATTTGTAATTTAAGTGAAGGTTATTTAGCGCAAAAAGAAACCTATCTGATTTTTAGAAAGTGAAGAAATACATTTTAGTTACAAGAGATTCAGTTGTCCTTAGGAAAACTTTTCATCACAAACAGAATAAAAACCAAGACATGCAACTACTCTGAAACAAATATTTAAAAGAATAAGCTTGTCTAGATTTCTTTTCCCACTGTTTTTATAAAAGACCATTATAAAACCAACTGACATGAGAAAGTCTGTTTCTGTTCACAGTTAAAGGTTACAATTCATCATGCCAAAGAAGTGCAGGCACCAGGAGCTTGAGCAGCCAGTGACAAGGAATGTATAATAAAAGTGATATATACTCAGCTCATTTTATCCTTTTGTATGCTCCAGATTCGAGCCCAGGGAATAGTTCCACCCATGGTAAATGGGTCTTCCCACCTTAGTTAACCAAACTGAGATAAATGCTTACAAGCACATCCAGAAGCCACTCTTTTAGGATATTCTTGAAATCAGGTTTACAACTGATATTAATCCTTACAAGACTCACGTTTTTCTCAGTTCTTTTCATTAAGTTCACTAATATTCATATCATTTCACTTCATACTACATACCATAGCTATAACAATGTGTTTGAAAAGAAATGACATTAACCCACACACCTATGAACACCTGGTTTTTGACAAAGAGGTCAAAAATATTTATTGGAAAAAGGATAGTATCTTCAACAAATTGTGTTGACATAACTGGATAGTAGTATGTAGAAAAATGCAAATAGATCCAAGCCTATCACCATGCACAAAACTCAAATCCAAGTGGATCAAAGACCTCAACATAAATACAGCCACACCAAAGTTGACAGAAAAGAAAGTTGGACACACCCTCCAACACATTGGCACAGGTGACCATTTCCTAAATATAACACCAGTACCACAGACACTAAGAACAATCATCAATAAGTGGGAACTCCTGAAACTGAGAAGCTTCTGTAAAGCCAAGGACACAGTCAATAGGACAAAACAGCCTACAGAATGAGAAAAGATTTTCACCAACGCTACAAGTGACAAAGAACTAATCTCTAAAATATATAGAGACCTCAAGAAACTAGAGCCCAAATTCCTAAATAACCCAATTAAAACATAGGGCTCTGAACTAAAAAGGAAATTCTCAGCAGAAGAATTAAAAATACCTAAGAGGCACTTGAAAGAGTGCTCAACATCTTTAACTATCAGAGAAGTGCAAATAAAAACAACTTTGAGATACCACCTTACACCTGTCACATTGGCTAAGATAAAAGACACAGAGGACAGCCTATGCTGGAGAGGATGCAGAGCAAGGGGACACTCCTACATTGTTGGTGGGTGTGTAAACTTGTTCAGCCACTCTGGAATACAGTATGGTGGTTTCTCAGAAAACTGGGAATCAATCTCCCAAGGATTCAGCAGTACCACTATTGGACATATACCCTAAAGATGCACATTTATACCCCCAAATTATTAGTTCACCTATATTTATAGCAGCATTATTCATAATAGCAAGAACCTGGAAACAACCTAGATGCCCCTCAACTGAAAAATGGATTAACAAACTGTGGTACATCTACACAATGGAGTACTACACAGAAGTAAGAAAACTGATATAGTAAAATTCACAGGCAAAGGAATGGTTTTGGAGAACATCCTCCTGTGCGAGGTCTCACAAACCCAGAAGGATAAGGAGGGGATGTACTCACTCATTAGTGGACTTTAAGCAAAAACATTCTTATTTCACTGGAAGGGGTTAGGTGAATAAAATGATTTTAAACACACACATAAAAAAAAAAAGAACGTAAGAAAAAACTTCTAGTCTGACAGTAGAGGGTTGCTTGGCAGAAATTTGTGGTGGCCGTAGTGCATCTGTAGACATTAGCTGTGACCTACTGTGCTTTCTTCATCTGTCACTGAGCCTAACCTGGCTTGAGGTGCTTTAGATTTTATTTTTTATGATCCATGCATTTTAGAGAAAGGAGACACAGAGAACAGTTATTTTCATTATTTGATATACCTTGCATAGTAACTAACTACAATTATTGTTAAATTTGAAGCTGTGTTTATCAAGTTTCTCCCTGTAAGATATTCTCAATGCTGTAATTTTTTAAGAAATTTCAATTCAAATGTGTCTTTTATATAGTATAGATGGTGATAAATAAATAGTTAAAAATTGAAAAAAATAAATCTTCATATACAATCAATTTGAATAATTTGTCTTGTTTTGTAAACATTATATTTTATTACACATGAAATTCACTTCTAAGAATTCTTAAAATTTTCAGAAAAGCCTGTTATAAGCTAGCTTCATCATGAATAGCCCAACAGATTTAGTTGGGTTAATTGGAAAGTAGAAATATTGTATCTACCAAGAGAAAAATAATAAAATGAAATATACAATACATTCCCACAAGAAATAGAAAGAACTACAATAATATTTAATATTACCAAATTTCAAAAATAGTCACAGAACAGTGTATAATTATGATTCCAGTTAAATGAAGCAATCAAAAATAATTGAAAAATGCAGCCTCATGAATATATTTCTACTCATGAGGATAGACTGTGAAGACATGATGACCCTTTTCAACAAATGACTTTCATTCTTAAATGTTGTAGACCATATAGGTATTTCTATTTGTCAAAATGATACAAACTGCATATTTGCAATTTACACATTATACCATGTTTTAATATTAGGATTAAGGGTAAGTTTTCTTTAGTAATATTATTTTTCTAAATAATCAGAAAGCACACTTGTATCTCCCAGAAATTTTTAATAGCTACCTTAATAGCCTAAACATAATGCAAAATTAGAACATTTTATGAAAGACAGAAAAAATATAGAGAAAAAGAAAATGTGTATGTGCATACATGTACATATCAGCAACAAATAGGATTAAAACCAAATTAAGAGGACATAAATTTATATGTCATAATGAGATACATAATATCTCTTTTTGCCACCTGTTCTTAATGTCTGGAGGAAAATGGAAATTGATACCAAGCTTGCAGAGAAGATTAGAGAAGACAGCTGAAAAAAAATAGCAAAGAGAGACAGGAGAAATGACTGCGTTTGTGACTTTGATTTAAGCAAGGCAGTTGCATATGAAGAGTGGGAGGTTTTATTTTTAGCTCTGCTACAGACATAGCCAAGGGCCCCTGGAAAATTCACACATGAAATTTATGACATTCCAGTAGGCTTTGTATATTTGACCTGAGAGTTTGTAATCACCTGTGGTTTGTGGCAGCTGAAACAAAAATACAATAGGCAAGGTGATTTCCTTTTGTGTTTTATCCTTTAGGAGACACAAAACATGCAATAGAAAATATGCTAAAGAAAATATATTAACCAGGGTCAACAGTAAACAGGTTATCTCGTAAATAATGTCTACAGACTGCTGTCCTCACTGTGCTTCATAATGATATGCATCTGTTTCAGTGATTTCAGAGAAAAATAAAATATGTTCCTAGGGCTTAAGGCAACAGGTAAAGAAGAGTGCACAGTTGGACGCTCTGATGCTAAGAGATAACTTATATGTACTCAGATAACACTATCAATGAAACCAAAGGAGAGAGTACTAAGTTTTTATTATCAATAATTTCATTCCATATAAAATAATATTTCCTTTCAAGAAAATAGTAGCTGCTCAGTATGAACAGATTTTATGCATACAGGAAAACAGAGATGATTTCTCTTCTATTCTTCTATATGAAACATAATTTATTTTCATCATAAAGCCTCCCACAAGAAAGTATAGATTTGTACAAAGGTAAATTATTCTTGTTATTCATGCATGTTTTCTATCTCATGCACCAGATGCCTTCAAAATAGTACCTTAAACCTCCTCAGAACACACTAAGTGTATCCTTGATAAAGCCATGGTCAAAGGGATGAATAAATGGGTGAGAGGCAAGAAGAATGAGAGATGAAAGAATCCACAACTGACAGAACTCAACATTACATGTTGAAGAGAAGGAAGAATGTTATTTTAACAATTTTAAAGGTTAATGATAGGATTTCTTATCTGGCCCAGAAGATTATAGACCCATCTGTTAGTAGCTTTTCTCTTATTTGACTAAAACTATTGGGCATCTTACCACAGAGTCAGCTGACTTGAGCTCATAGAATCCTAGACAGCAGCTAGGGAGTCTGCACGGGACTGACTTATGCTTTCTACATGTGGGCAATAGATGTATAGCTTGGTCTATTTGAGGGGCCCCTAGCAGTGAGACCAAGATTTGTCCCCTGGTATATGAGCTGGCTTCTTGGAATTATTTTCTATGTTGGAGTACCTCAGTCTGCTTTGATAGGAGGTAGAGGAGCTTTGTCCTTCCTCAACTTGGGATGTCATGCTTTGTTGACGCCCATGGGAGTCCTTACTGTTTTTGAGGAGTGGATAGGACAGGATAGAAATGAGGTGAAGAGATGAGGCGAACTAATGTTAGCATGTAAAATAAATTTAAAAAATTATTGGCCATATTGTATTAATGAGGCATAAAAAGACAAAACAGGAGATCAGTAGACTAGACAAAACAGGAATCTCAAGAGTCAAAGAATAGAACTGAAATTTTCACTTTAGTTTTCATTTATATATCCTAGATGGAACACTGAATACATATGAAACCCAGAGCTTTCAACAGACACATAATTTTACTAGCATTAAGAAAAGAAGGAGTGGCCTTTACATCCAAGTAAAGTAATCCCCTGCCCCAAGGAGATCAGCAAAGACTCAGTATCTCCCAATGTAGCACCTCAAATACTCAGAAGTAACAACGCTCTTATGTTGAGAAGAGAAAGAAACTCAAAAGCAAGACATCCATGCCAAGAAGAGAAATTGGAAATCATCTAGCAAGGATTGTGAAGCAGCTATTGCAGAAGTGGTTCACCAAACTACTGCAAATATAATTGAAACAAACAATCAAAAGGGCAGTCTTCAGAAGTGGGTATACAACATGAAGCATATAGTCATTTTAGAATGTAAAATGAAATAGAGTTTGGTAATATGCTTGACTGCACAAAAGAAGACTCTGAGAACAGAACCCATAACCTTGAATATAGCATAGTAGAAATCACCCAATCTGAATATTTGAAAAATAATACGTATAAACACATGGATTAGGGCCTTTGAATGGTAAGGAGCCATAATAAAATATCCATGTCATCTGAATCATACAAGGAAAGAGGAAAGTTGGTGCTTTAGAAATGAGCAAATCCCAAGCTGAAAGAAAGAACGCAAAAGTAAGCATGCAAGACTTAAGGTAACAAAACTTGGAAGAATAAACAAATAAAATATCCTGAAAGTAAACAGAAACAATACTCTGTCTATAAAGAAGCACATTAAAGTGACAGCAAACTGTTCGATGGAATGGAAGCCAAAGGAAATGGTATGGCCTTCATGGATGACAGAGGAAAGCCCAGCCCTGGTTTCTATCTAACAAAAACAATTTTGAAGACATTCTTACATCTAGAAAAACTAAGAACATTTAATTCATTTGGTTCATGATTTTTTAAAAAAAAGCAAAGGTGATTAGAGGGATTTCTACAAACACAAATAAAATAAGAAAGATATGAGCCTTATCAATTAGAGATGATGAAGTAGATATGTAATGAGTAGAAATAGGAAATATGGCAGGCAACTAAACTCCCCATCTTCATTGTTCTAAATTATGTTAAGTGAGTGAAACAAAAGTGACAGAATTCTCTGCCAGGGTTTCTAATGTGCTTGGATAAAACACATAAGACAAAGATTCTTCATCCTGGACATGGAGTTTAGTTGGTAAAGTGCTAGCCTTGCTAGCCTTTCAAGTATGAGAACCTTGAGTTAGATGTTAAAATCTGCTCATGGTGGCACACTCTTATAATCCCAGTAACAGGAAGGTAAATCAGATGGATCTGTAGGGCTCACTGGCTAAGTCAGTCTCCCCTACAAGGTGAGTCCAATGTCAGTAAAACACACTCAAACTTCAAATAGGTGGATGGTTTCCAAGAATTGATGTCTGTCTAAAGTTGAATTCTGTTCCTCTATATACGTGTATGCAAGTGCATACATGCATATATATATATATATTCACACATATGACAAATACCATTTAAAGGAAATAAAAGAATGAAAATGATTATATAGTTTCAATATTTGATCTGGTAGTGTTGCAGGAAAATATATTATCAGTACAGAAATGAAAATTATAGCCATGATAAACTAAAAATCCATGTTAGAGCAAAAAACATGTACAAATATCATAAAACCAACTGTTGAATGGATTCAGAAAATCTACAGTGTTCTCATGAACACTGAGAGAATAAAAACACCATAGTCACTCTCACTAAAGTTGGACAATCATTTGAGGACTGAAGAAACATATGACCAAGAAATTTTACTCCTGAGAATGTATCACCAGGAAATGAAAAACAAGCACAGCACATGATCAAAAACTTTGGCTTGCACTCATTCCACGTCTAGATATGGGTAATTATGTAAATAATCTATCCTTTCCAAACGCTGATCAGGTCCATTATGGCAAAACACATCACTCTTAAAGAATCTGGACAAGGACACACTAGCTATGTAAGAGCTGGGCTAAGTTACTGAGGAAAAGAAATTGAATAGAAATCAAAGGTAAAAGCCTACACATTGAACCTACACCAGAGAGGAAACTTTTTAAAACACACTTCAGCATACTGATTCCTACCCATCACTGCAGCATACTCACCCCTACACATCACAGTTGAAGATTAGAAGAGTCTTTGCATGAATCTTAAAAAAAGAAAATAAAGTTCACTCATGCCCCATATCCCTATACAGTTGCACAAGTCTTTCAATAGACATGAGCTATTTTTGGTATTTTTGGTCTAGACAGGACCATGTGAAAGCTTCTAACAAATGCAAGATAGCTAAAAGTCTGGGTCTATGATAGTATTGCTGAGTTACTGGATTTACCAGCTATTTGGTCAAGTTACTTAAGGCTTCATGTTCCATAAAACATGATAAATTCCTTTAAATTACATATATCTTATAGAAAATATTGTTACAGAAGACATAAAACACAAATCAAAAGCAAATAATACACACAGTGAGGATTGACTGGACACAAACAGGTAAGCATAAAGAGCCCAATGATGATGACAGGGATGCAGGATATGGACATGACACAGACATTAAGAATACTTGAAACATGAGTCAAACTGAGTTTTCTCTCTGTGTCTTATTGAGGAAGAAAGACTCCACTACCAGAAGTTGAGTTCTGACCCCCTACACACACACACACACACACACACACACTGTGGCATGTCTATGCTGTATGCACAAATATGCAATAAAAATAAATGTTAAAAAATATGAGTATTCTAAAATTTAAAGAATACTGAAAGAGTGAGTGATCAAGTGGGTAGTCTAAGCAATATGATTTTCAACATGGGTTTAGCAAAGATAATTCATAATGGTTCAAAAGACTATTTGCCAAATGAGAACTGGCCTAAAGACCAGAGTACAACAGCAACGTAGATTAACTAAGACACAATAACACAATATTCAAGAGCACTACATAGAAATAATGAGCTATTTAAAAATATCAACTATGGTTGCATCATAGATCATTTAGAAAATAATATAGCCATTGTAAATTTTATAAAAATTGACTCATGCCAAATAAAGAAGCTGGTTGCTATCAATTAATTTTATGATTATTGTTTGTGTACTCAAAATAATATAAAAACTTACAATGAACTAAATATTCTAATATCATATTGCAGGACAAGGACAAAAGACAAAAACAAATATTGGTTCTCTATTCTCTTCAATGCAACAAAGGATGCACCCAAAGGATGCACAGTTATACCCTAAAGGCATAGCTCAACTATACTCATAGCAGCATTATTTGTAATAGCAAGAAATTGAAAACAACCTAAATGTCCCTCAACCAAAGAATGGATTAACAAACTGTAGTACATCTACACAATGGAGTACTACTCAGAAGAAAAAAATGACATTCTGAAATTTGCAGGCAAATGGATGGATTTGGAGAATATCCTTCTGAGTGAGGTAACACAAGCCCAGAAAGATAGGCATGGGATGTACTCACTCACAAGTGGACTTTAGACAATAACAACAGAAAAATACACAAGCTGCAAACCACAACCCTTGAACAGCAGGAAATCAGCATGAACTTGAGAGACATCAAGGGATTTCCCTTGGAAGAGAAAATAGAGAAGATCTCTTTAGCAAATTGGGAGCTTAATGGGTTGCAACCAAGAAGAGGTAGGAATAAATCACAAGAGAAGGAGATGATTGAGTGAGAGGAACAACAAGGAGGGGAAAAAAAGAGATGGAGATCTTAATAGAGGAACCAAATGTGGGGTTGGAAAGAAATTGGGTGATAGGGAAGCCTCCAAGAACTCACAGAGTGTCCCTGACTAGATCTCCAACCAATAGTGGAAGGGATGCCTAGACAAGCAAATTAATAACCATTCTAAGTGCCATTACAGAACCTACATCTAACAATGATTAGAGGTAGAGGCAGAGATCCATGGCTAAGCACTGGGCTGAGTTCCATGTCCAGCTGGAGTGGGGGAGGAGAGTCTGTGTGAGCAAGACTGGAGCTCTGGGGAGCTCACTGAATCAAGAACAGCCACTGGGGAACCATCGGGAAAAGGAGCTAGGCCCTTCAAGTGTAGGCAACTATCCAATGGCATGAGCAATATGTGGAGCTTCAAGGGGTGGGATCAGCCCATTCCCCTCAGAGGAACACCTTACCCAATCTTGATATTAAGAAGAGGAAATCAAACTTGCCTGAGCTGACACATCTTGGGACTTCTTGCCCTTTTCACGGAGAGGATGTGGGGAGGCTGAAGGCTGACTGGGAGGAATTGGGAGGAGGGGGAAGGGAGTGGGATCAGGGGGATAAATGGATAAAAATATTTTATTTTATAAAAAAATAGTTTGTTTTCTTCACTTTATAAGAATATATACTCCAAGGCAAGGATTTTTGTGTTTTTTAAGGCTAAATCTTAGCAGTTAAACTGTGTCTGACATACAAAAGGTTTTCATTACATATCTGAAGAGTAGCAAGTGCATACTGAAGATTACCTCTGAGGAGCCAGAAAACAGTTTTGAAGAGGTAGGTAGCATAGATCCTTATTGATTTGGGCATCATAAGCATTGTTGTTCCTTAATGTAATAAAAGAACATTCACTCCTTCCAAATAAAAGTGTGTGTGTGTGTGTGTGTGTGTGTGTGTGTGTGTGTGTGTGTTTGCTGCATGCCCACAAATGGATGTCAAAGGAAAAATTGCAAGAATTGCTTCTCTCCTTCCAGTATGTGGGTCCCAAGTTTTTCAAATTTGGCAGTAAATTGTGATTTTCTACTAAGGCATGTCATTGTCCCAAATCATCTATTTTTATTGAGACAAATTTTGTCAAATATAAAAGGAAAAAAAGCTGAAGTAATATTGAGTTCGAAAAGTATTTGGGTAGTCTCTTGGAGAAAATGGAAGTCACATGAATTTATATTGATACCTGAATTGAAGACCAAGTATTCCTCATTATAAAGATAAACTATTGAATTAATGCTTTGAGTATTATATACTTCACAGAAGAGCTACTAGTCAGAGCATTTTATAGATGCAATCTAAAGGCATAACCTAATTAAGATAATGTTGGGGGTTATGTTTAAATTTTATAAAAATCAGTCTGAGAATTGGTATTTTATAACTTAACAGTATTCAGAAAACAGGAATTGACAAAACACTAAACGACCGATAAGTCTACTGCTCAAAACTACTCTGTACATATGAGAATTACTCTACTTGTGTTTCTTTATCTGTGTAAACTCTTGTGTGAGTGTGTGCTTGCATGCACATGTCAGTGGTCGGCTAGTGGTCGGCTAGTGGTCAGCTATCCACTCCTCATTTTCAAATGGGAAATTATGATGTTAACTTTTAAATGTGAGTGTATGAAGCTTTCTATCTTTCTGTATTTTTGTCTCCTGAAGAATTGTTTACATTTGAACTCTGGTAACCTCTTAGCCACTACTTACCAAATGCAGGGTGGCATTTTGACCTTGAGCTTAAAGTTGCCATGTTTCCTGTTCCTAATCTTCTGAGACTGCTTGTACTCAGACAACATTTCTTTGGGGCATGTTTTGGTTTAGCTCCTTTCTCACAATAACACACTGAACCTATCAAGCCACAGAAGGTGGAAGCTGAGCCTCGGGAAACCATATCACATTCCGTGAGATGTCCTTTGAACTTTGATATTCTTGCAGAAATTTCATGCTCAGTGGGAACAGCTTTCAACGTTCTAGCAAATTTCTTTCTGCTGTTGATAAAGGGGAACATTTAAATTAGGACACTTGGTGAAATAACTATGTGTTTTACAAACCAGTAAAGAACCTGTTAAGAAATAGGTCCTCCAATAATGCTCCATTACTATATTGTGGTTAGAATTTTATTTTCATTTTTTATCTACTTTTTATTCTTTTTTCACAAATTCCATGAACACTACCATTTTTAACATACCAGAGAGAAAGAGTGGTCCTTTTCCAAAGCCTATCCACAAACAGAAAAGACAAAGCACTCACTCTTTTATTTAATATTTTCTACTTTTATCTATCACAAGCATATTAAATATACCCAAATGAGGACATAGGAACAATAGAATCATTCCCTTAGCATTGAGATTTGCATTGTTCAATGCTAATTCTCACTGAACCCCAAACAGCATTCAACTACTATGGCACATGCCATCTTTACATTTTAAATGTTAATGCTGATGTAATACAGTTAAATTACTCCCCTCTATATAAATGTGCACAACTGATTTGCTCACATTTCATTATAGCCTACCATATGGCCGTGTTCTAACCTTTGAGAACAAAATGACTTCTTTGTTTTTGCAAACAAATTTGTTGAAAAAGCTAATATAACAAAACAACCCTCCATTTTTTTAAAGTAGCAATCTACATTAAACAATCTAAAATACAATAAGTTCAAAAATTGTGTACTCACAAATACTCAGTATCAGCATTTGTCTTAGTTAAATATTGCTGTCTGTTGCAATGGCATTTGCTCTGTGTGCATTTTCAAATAATATAAAAGGACATACCTTTGGGTGTTTGGAAATCTAATTTCAACAAAAGGAGGATAAATTTTCCTTATTTTGGGAAGTACATTTAAGTATAACTTTTCTTAATGTATATTTTACTTTAAATATTAAATAGTATATAAAATGATTGTATCTTCTGTTCTTCTTTGAATACATGTCAAAACAAAAGTAGAAAACAGGAAATTAAAGTAAAACTTCTATGGAGAAAAGGAAAGTATTTGTTACTTAAAAATATATGAATAGTAAAAGTAAAATAGCTTTCAGAAGGTCATCAGAATAAAGGGGGGCCTGGGAGGTGGTGTAAAGCTGCCTACAAGAGGTAGAACATTTTGAGAGGGCAAAGCCAGAATTCTGTTTCACATTTGATGTGAGACCTACTGTGGTATTTATTCTCTGTTGTCCAACCTCAGAGTCCTGTTTGGAGAAAAGATTCTGAATCTTGAGCATCCCTGGAGTTGCTGATCCTTCTGATAGCAATGAAGAGAAGAATCATTCACCTTGCATTTGCAGAGATGTCTCATGAGGAAGCATTGTGAGCATTGTGAATTCTGCTATCTGGGGCCTTCCACCACTCACTCTTCCAAAGGCTATTGTTGAGTAAAATCATGTTAAAATTTATCACACTCAGAGGCATGCAAAGAATTATGCAAAAAAACAAGAAGGCATTGAAAAAAATAAAGGATCAGTAAAAATAAAACTATATATATATATGACTACCATGTAGCCTGTTTTCATAAATTTGAATAACTTAAAATGCCTCAGGAGAATTGCAATACCTCTGGATAGCAATGCTGAGACAAGGTGACATAAAATACGAGCTCACAGGATCAGTTTGTTTGTTTGTTTGTTTTTTAAAAGCAGAAAATAATACTACAAAAAGAATAAGGGCAGTATTCATATGCACATAGGAAAGCCAGAATTAAGATTAATGTCATAAAAATGTAAATTGTTATACAGAAAATGTAAGACACAGAACAGTCGAAGGTAGAATCACATGTGCACCACTTTACAGGTAGAGGAAAGTCAATCTGAGCAAAAATTATTTCCAACAATATAAATTTTTAGAAGCTATGTGGAAAAGCTGGCGGTAATGTTGTACCGAAAGAACAGATTGGTTTACATGGAATGATAAGCACTCACACTTGATCTAGTAAACACACTGCAGTTAAAAATAAATAAAAACTAATCTGTGTATAACACACTTTAAAACAGACTTTAGTCACCTGGTTGAGAAAAAAAATCAAATTTTTTTCAAGGCTATTTTCATCAAAATTATTCAGTCGTGATATAATGGTGCCATACTCTGGTCTCAAGTGGTGAAATGTTAATGTATAGTACTATTATACCAAATTGTTAGTTTATGGCTACACTTATTTAAAGACAAAACAGTGTCTGAAAATAATCAATAAATAAAACCCTGAAGAGCTGTGATGCAATGTGCTGAACCAGTTCCTCACCGACTTCCATGAATGGGGACCTAGGAAGCATCAAGGGAAAGAGGAGAATTTCTAGGAATGACAGACATTTACAATCATGATAAATTCTGCATTAAAGTGGTACATAGTTTAAAAGGTGTTGTCTCTGTGAGAAGTCCTCGGAGGGGTTATATGTGAAGCTATGAAAATAATAGCTAAAGGTGCCATGGTAGTACCGTGTATTTGGAGCTATCTGCTCTCTTTAAAATTCATGGCTTTTTTCATTAATTGTGGTTACATGCATATTTGTGTTTATAGATTACTAATTTACTAAACTGGCAGAATCCTAACAACATTTATAAGTATTTGTTCTTCTACTGCTACCCACAGGTAACTTTATTCCTTCTCCCTAATTTCAGTATTTCTCCATTTTGAAATGAGCATCTTTTTATTCTATGCCATTGAATACTTGGAGCATGTAACATGAATGTTTATTTTAATAGAGGTTCATAGTGAAGAGGTTGCTTTATCCAGATTAGATGCTAAGCCTGGACTTTTTGTACAAAACATGTCAGTTCACTGTACTTGGATTTGGGGGAGATTCAGGGATGTCTTGAAGATGGATTTCTTTTTTTTTTTTTTTGTGATTAAAGAGTAAGACCTTTATCCTTACTTGGTTAGGAGGAAAACAAATGCACAACACAGCCATAGTGACAAGGAGATGCCTGCAAAGGGACCAAAGCCCAGGGCATTAGAAAGCATTTAAATGGTCTGACACAGGATTACGGACGCGAAGGGATCCAAGTTATTGGAAATGCAGAATGCCAGGCTTCTCTCCAGAATTATGCTTGCATCAGTGGATGGAAGCCACAGGAAAGCTGAGACAACCACCGATGTCAGCTGGGATGATGACCATCCAATGTTCCATGCCTCAGAGTCATACAAACAGCTCCCAGAGAGCAGCAGTATGTGGCTGCTTAATCACCCCAAGGGAATGATGTTACGCGGCTGTTTGGGGGAGATGTGAACAAACGACTATTTACCTCTTATAGGGCACCAATGACAGACCAAAGAAATAGTTCTATGTAATCTACATTAGGGAAACACTGAGTTTCTTGGGGTTAGTTACAGTAGCATGGGTAACTCAAAGGTAGCTACTGCATCACTGAAAAACCTTCCGGCGTCATGGGTGGCGACTGCTTAACATTGTACATCTGAACTCCCTGATCACCTCACAAACAACTCCTCCCAAAAGTTTCTCCTTCCCCAGCAAATGCTACTGCTTCCATAACTTTGGAGAGGGGCCTCATGAATACTGAAACTTTGAAAGCTCCCAGATTTTTCTTTTTCTTTTTTTTTTCTTTTTTTCTTCTTTATTTATTTTGTATTTATCAAAAAAGTAAAATGAATTTAAAATGCTGAAAAGTTAACAATATTTATAAAGAAGATAAAAATCATAAACATGACTTATCAAGGGTGATAATGCAAATAAGTTTGCTACACATAAAAATACTAACCCTAACCCTAACCCTAACCCTAGCCCTAACCC